>VDFB02388466.1:34637-62029 GCA_007258455.2 Sequoia sempervirens | reverse complement strand
TAAATCACTAATGATGAAGAAAATGTTGAGTTGGTGATGAAATTCGGATGATGAGAGGGACACGGTGATTTAGCTCTCGATAAATGATTAAAAGATGCCCCAGTTTGAAAATAAGGTTAGAGTTTGATAAAAAGATAAAAAAAAATTAAAAAAAAATGCCACAAAAAACCCACCTTGGTTGACCTTTAAAAGGTAAAAGGGTAAAAAGGGCAAGTCATTTTCACCTTTTGACTTTGATTTTGTGCTCTAACGGTGACTTGGTGAGATGGAGATTCCTTATCACAGGCATAGATTTGAGCGAGCCTGCCGATACCAAAGACCAGCCACATATGGATCACTGGTGAGTCGATTCAACCCTCTTTCCTTTTGAAGTTTTTCAATTTTAGTCGATTTTGGATGCATTTTTACGCGGATGTAGAAAACAATAGTCCGTTTTAGCGCATTTAGGGAATAGAATAATGCTTTCAATTTTTTTTGTAGCACATATAGGGTGTAAAACGACGGTTCTCAAATAGAAGCAACTTAATGCATATGATACCCAAAGTAGCGCATTTAGGATGCAGGTAGGAAATTGGTACATTAGCGCATATAGGAAACAAAATAGCACTTTTAGGGTTTTCATGAATCGGGTAGATGAAATGGTGCATTCGATTAGGGATTTAGTGCATATAGGGAAATAGCACATAGAGGAATTGATTTAGTGCTTTCAGGGTACAAAATGGTGCATCTAGGGTTTTAGCACATCAGGGAGAAACTTCAACGTGAATTTAGGGTTTTAGCATTTTGAGGCCACAGATTAGCGCATCTAGGATATTTAGGCAGAATGCACTGATGATGAAAATGATGATGTATTATTGCTTCAGTGGTCAATATATAGATAAATTGTCTTGTCATCATGTTGATATGGGTAAAAATGATAGAAAATCTGATAAATGATGAATTGTTAACTTTGTTTCCAAAAATAGAAAGCAAAGAGTAGATAGTTGATAACTTTGTTGCCAAAGAGTAGAATGATTGATTTCATTTTGCTTGAGAACTTTTCTTTTAGAGAAAAAAGGGTAGATGATTGATATGACTTTTGATAAATTTTCTTTCTATGATATAAAACAAATAGTAGATGATGTGATTGAAACATATTTGCATTCATGATTGAAGTACAAATAGGATGATGCTTTGATTGTTGATAAATTTGCTTTCCTGAAAAATAAAAACAAATAGTAGATTGATTTGATGTTTAGATAGATAGATTTTGCATTGATTTCATGATATGAGTCCCTTAAATTATAGAACACTTGATATGGTTCACGTGATATGTTACACTTGATATGAGTATGATTGATTGTCCTTGTGATGACCAAAAATAGGAGGTTTTCAAAAAACCTCCAGATTAGAGAGTGCTTCCCTGTAGGTTGGCATCGGATACAAGATCTCACACTTGCAGATGTACAGTTGATACTTGATTGTGGGTTGGGACCATTGTTGTCTATGCCTCATATTCGGGTCAACATGGGACTATTGACCATGCTAGTAGAGAGATGGCATTCTAAGCATAATACTTTTCATTTGCCAATGGGTGAGATGATGGTGACCCCAGAGGACGTATACATGATTTTGGGGATCCCAGTGGTAGGCACCCTTGTGTTCTATGACCACAAGGAGTTAGGTGGTACAAATGCACTTAGTAGGGTGTACGGGGATGTTCATATAGTAGGGTATTGGGTGCCATGGGCAGATCTGAGGGGATATCTAGCCTTACCTACAGTTTTGGGTGCATTCATTGGAGGCTTCCTTTTTTCAGATCCCGGTCAAAGGGACTATCAGTTGGGTGGGGGAGGATTATTGAGTTGATGATGGGGAAGTCACAGAGATATTCCTGGGGGAGCTGCATGTTAACACATTTATATCATGACTTGCACCAGGTGGTCTATAGAGGATTAGCTATCTTGTCTTGTGGTGTTACCTTGCTCCAGATCTAGGCATGGGAGCATATTGCAATTACAAGACCACTATGTCCCAGAGCTAGGCCACTAGGTAGGCCATACATGTATGCATATTCTATTTCACTTATCCAGCCCAAGCTGGGCAAGTTGGAGTACTAGAGACGGACCCTAGATGATATGGATTCAATGATATGGAGGAAATACATAGATTGTGAGGCGTGGGATATAGATTAGTTGGAGATGTCGTTTGTATGTATACCCCAGTTTCTGATAGGCCATACTCCCTTCATTATAGAGATATTTGTAGCATTGCAAGTATAGAGACAACTCAGATTCACATAGGGGATGCCTCAAGGAGTTGCACACTATGGAGGGTGCAAGGATGAGCCTAGATGGGGGCCCTGCATTTCTTATCAGGTTGCATATACAGAGTATACAACTTTACAACTCAAGGTATGGGATGGCAGGCCCGATATTGTTGATGCAGGTATGTTTGAGGAGTACTATGTTTATTATCACACACCCATTTTCGTGGTTCACATGTCCAGATGAGCCGACACCCATTTTGGTGGCACCGTAGCCAGGGGTGAGGAGACATGAGGATGTGGCAGGTGGGGAGCAGGCAGTTGGTGGAGGAGAGGAGGATAGTGGAGATGGGGAGGAGAGTGGAGAGGAGGAGAGCTCAGATGATGATGATGGAGATGATGGTGGAGATGGTGGAGGGGAGGAGTAGAGGTCAATGAGGAAGAGGATGAATATCATGGGTAGTGCTCAAGTCATGCAGAGGCCGAGGAGTGATATCGGATAGTGGACAGTGATCAGGGTCTCCTCTACAGCGTAGCAGGCGCAAATAGATACCCTACAGGCCTAGGTATAGACACTTCAGGGGTAGTAGGTGCAGTTTCAGAGCCAGTTGGCTCAGACTTAGAGTTTGGTAGTATAGTTACAGGCACAAATTGCATAGAAACATGCATAGTCATAGGAACCTCCACTTGCCCAAGACCCACAGGTAGCCCAGTTGATAGCAGAGAGTGATTCTTTCAGATGGAGGGCAGTATAGGCAGAAGGTGTGGCATAGAGACTCATGGGAACCATTGAGAGTGCATCTTTGCGAGAGGCCATTGCAGAGGGATTTGAGATTGCCAGGGAGGCTAAGTATTACTGGGTTAGGTATGAGGAGTTGTGTCCTCATGACCACAAAGAGCCTTACCCTCGGTCCCACAGTAGGACCAGGAGCATATCACAGATGATGAAACATAGTAGAGGGATTACAGGGCCATGACAGGATCCTGATGTAGGGGGTAGTGGCAGGAAATCATCCTCTAGACCAGCTCCATCAGGGGGGTCCACCAGCCAGCTGTGATTTACTGATGCAGTATCATTGATGTATATCATTTTTGGAGCATGTACATTGTTTTTTATCATATCTCATGTACCTCTCTATACTGTTTAGTTTCATTGGTCATTGGAAATTTGTATGTATTTTTGATGACCGATGATATGCAGTGGTAATGAGTTTTGATGATGTACGTGTTTGATGTGATTATGTGATATACATGTATTTCTATATGATGTAGTATGGATTTTGATATGCATTATATTGATTTGATGACTAACATGATATGCAGGATGATTCATGCTATGATGACAATTTGTGATGTGTACTAATGATGTCATGTAGGTGGATGACCTAGGATGTTTGAATATGAGAGTGTGCACGAAGATATATGATATTTTTATGAAAAATGATGTGGAAATGTAATGTATGCATGGAATGTTTATTTTTGGATTCTTCAAAGGCAAGAAATAGATGTGCTAAAAAAATGGATGTTTATGTTTATGAGATGCATCATGAATTTGTAGTATGTATATGATTAAGGAAAAGAAATGATATGTGAAATGAGTCAAATGTTTATAGAAAAAAAAAAATGTCATGATATATAAATGATATGAAAATGATAGATGAGTGCAAGATAGGATAAATAATGGGATGAAATGTATGATGAAATGATAATGATAAATGTAATGATATGATGATAAAATAATAATGAGAATGAGATGAAATGATAATGATAATGAGATAAAATGATAATGATAATAAGATGAAATGATAAATGTAATGATGAAATGATAAATGATGATGAAATAGAAATGATAAGTGAAAATGAAATGCAATGATAAATGAAATGATAAATGAAAATGAAATGCAATGATAAATGAAATGATATGAAATGATAAATGAAATGAAATGATAAATGAAAATGAAATGAAATGATATGAAATGGTAAATGAAATGATATGAAATGATATGAAATGATAATGAAATGCAATGATAAATGAAATGATAAATGAAAATGATATGAAATGATAATGAAGATAATAAATGAGATGCAACTGTGTAGAATGAAAATGAAATGATAAGAAAGGGATAAGTGAGATGTTTAATAAGATGAAGATGATAGCTAATGAAAGTGATATGGAATACCTAATGGATAAATGAATGATGTGAAATGAGAAAGGATCTAAATGATACACAAATGCATGATAAATGATAAACTATATGATATGTACAGGACCTAGAGGAAATGAAAATGATAATGAAAAAAATGTCTGAATGTCCTCCACAACTAGTCCAAAGAGACATGATAATCATTGATGTTATTGTTCAACCTTTTAAAACACTGATGCAAATCCAGTATGCAGTTATGTACAATGATTAAAATGAAATGCAATGAAATGAAACCAACCGTTTGTTGAGCCTTTTGTTAGCTTTCATGAATCATCATAGAGTGTTTATAAAATGTTGGAAGTATGTACAAGCATCAGAGGGTAAATTAGCACCAATGATGACCTGAGTACAACTTTCATGATGTTTGATATAGCAAGTGAACACAAGCATCAAGGTATAATTGAACCGAGATGACCGGAGTATTTCTTGCATAAACATACAAAGATTAACCACTTTTCTGATGCAAATTTGGAATTGTCATCAATGATACGTTTTGGAAATCATGTCTCATGACATATTTGCAACAAATTGATAGTTAACCTCAAGACAACAGACAAAGAAAAATCATCCTCTTTCCTCGCCACTCTAGTTTAGGACATCATTGAGTGTGCTCCAGAGAGATGATATTGAAAGTCAAACAACCATTGTTCAAAATATAATACTGCTAGTCCAAACATTATTCAAATTTTAGATCATCCAGATATGTGTCATGATATGGTACTTGCTAAAAAATGTTGTGATATGGATCAATGATTGGATAGCTACTCATAGGATTTGATTGTTTGTTCACAAGATTGGATGTTATGTCATTGTCTAGCTGTTTTGGTAAACTCTGAAAGTTGATTGTTCCCAGTATGTTAACGTTTGCCCCTAGTATTGACACAACTTACTAAAATGGATATGTAAAATGATCAAGCTATGGTAAGACATTATCGTTCTAGGAAAATGATGGTAGTATGATGATGTTATGGTCCTAAGATGATGGAAAGATGCATGAAAATGAAAATTGAGAAGTTAAGCGCAAAACATGAACTAATAGATGTAGAGCTACAAATAGCGTCTGTTTGCCAGATTTTCATATTTGTTTTTATTGCATTTTTCTGATTTCTTTTTTATTTTTTGTATTTTTCTTGTCAATAGACTGTCTGTTGCCAGGTTTTTACCCTATGATGATTTTTTTATTTTTTTTTCAAGACTTTTTTCTGCTGTTTTTGTATTTTTTTAGGACTTTTTATGTTGTTTTTATATTTTTTAAGGACTTTTTATGCTGTTTTTGTATTTTTTTAGGACTTTTTATGCTGTTTTTGTATTTTTTTAGGACCTTTATGCTATTTTTGTATTTTTTCAAGACTTTTATGCTATTTTTGTTACTTTTTCAGGACTTTTTATGCTATTTTTATTACTTTTTTAGGACTTTTTATGGATGATGATAACTGCTTCAGACATAATACTTTTTCAGGTGCATGTTGTTGATGGTTCGTCAAACAGGTTCCCTTCTGGCGTTGACAACTTGTATGCTCCTAAACCATATACTGGGATGACCACGTATGGACCCAACCAATTTGGTTTGAACTTACCTTTCTTTTCTATGTCTTGTTGATTGCGTGGGTTCTCCTTCAAAAAAAGATCACCAACCTGAAAGGTATGTGGCTTGACTCTGTGATTATAGCTACTAGACATCATCTGTTGATATGCTTTCAAATGATCAGCTGCTCATTATCTCTTCTCATCAAGGAGTTCCAGCTCTTGCAGTCGGGAAACTCGGTAGTCATCATCTATTGTGAGACCCTTCAATGATACCCTTAGTGATGGAATCTCAACCTCGAGTGGCAAAATGGCTTCTGCTCCATAAACAAGAGCATACGGTGTTGCTTCTGTTGGCATTTAGATGCTAGTTCTGTAGGCCCATAATGTGAGATTGAGTTGAATGTACCAATCTTTCCCTACATTATTCATAGTCTTCTTCAAGATTTTTAGTATTGTTTTGTTCGAGGCCTCTACTTGGCCATTCCCTTGTGGATAATAAGGTGTTGAATATCTATGTTGGATGTGGAATCTCTCACAAAGTTCATCAACATCCTGATACTTGAATGGTCATCCATTATTTGTGATGATGGAGTTAGGAATGCCATACCGACAAATGAGATAGTTGAGTATGAACGATGAGATTTGTTTACCGGTAACCTTAGTGAGAGGTACCACCTCAATCCACTTGGTAAAGTACTATGTCACTGCGATGATGAAGGATGAATCTTGCCAACTAGATCTAACCCCCATTAAGAGAATGGCCAGGTTGGTGTGAATGGGTGAAGTTCTTGTGTAGGAGCATGGATGAGATTCCCATGAATCTGGAATTTAGAGCACTTCTTCACAAAAGTGAATGATTCCCTCTCCATTGTAGGCTAGTAATAACCCATTCTAATCAATTTCTTGGATAAGGTCAGTCCACTTGAATGAGTATCACAAATGCCACCATGAACTTCTTGTAAAGCCTTGTCAAATTTGTCACGTTCAAGACATCAAAGTAAAGTACCATCAAGACCATGGTGATAAAGGATGTCAGTGATAAGAGTAAAGCGAGAGGATTGGAAAATAAAGTTGTGCTTTTGGTTATGAGATAAGTCAGGTGATAAGATGCCATCTTTTAGGTAGGCATAAATCTTTCCATACCAAGGTGAATCAGATCCTACTAAGTGGCAAATGATTTGGCTTTTAGGTGTGTCATAGGCATGTGTAAATGATTGTTCCACCAAAAATTCATAGCGAGCCTGATTTTCTGGGAGTTGCAACAATGATGCAATCATGCCCATGGCATCAGTTGCCTTGTTATCAAGTCTTGGAATCTGTATGAACTTGATATCTATGAATTATTTCTTGAAATCATCAACCATCTTCTTATATGGCAAAAATCTATCATATTTGGTCTGATAATCATCATTGATCTGATTAATGACTAACTGTGAGTCACCATAAACTTGTAGTTATGCGATCCTCCATTCCAATGTGATCTTGAGTCCAGTGATTAAAGCTTCATATTTGGCTATGTTGTTGGTGCATAGAACCATGAGCCTATATGACCGAGGAATGGTATGTCCTTGAGGGGTGACAAAGAGTATTCCTACCCCCAATCCATGTTGAGTAAAAGACCCATCAAAATATAATGACCATTGTTGTTTTGATTCTATAGTGAAGACATCATCATCTAGAAATTCAATGTACATGGGATGCTCTACTTGTAGTGGTGCTTCAGCCAGTTGATCAAGGATAACTTGTCCTTTGATTGCTTTGCAATCAACATAATTGATGTCAAACTTGCTCAGGATCATAACCCATTTTTCTAACCTTCTTTTCAATGTAGCTTTGCTTAACAAATACTTGAGTGGATCAATCTTTGCAACAAGATTGATTGTATGAGTTAACATGTAGTGTCAAAACTTCTATGAGGCAAAGAATACTGCTAGACAAGCCTTCTCGATGAAAGAGTAGTTGAGTTCATGAATTGTTAGCATTTGACTAATGTAGTAAATTGCACGTTCCTTTCCTGTAGAGTCCTCCTATGCTAATAATGCCCCCAAAGGTGTCTCTATTGCAGCAATATATAAGATTAGTGGTTTGTCCGAATTTGGTGGTATGAGAACTGGTGGGTTCATTAGGTATTGCTTGATTTGTTGAAAGGCCATTTCACACTTTCATCCCATTTGAAAGGAACATTTTTATGCAATAGATGTGTGAAAGGTAGGCTCTTATCTACCAGTTGTGTGATGAACCTTCATATAGATTGAAGTCATCCCTGTAATGATCTTAACTGACTGATATTCCTTGGTGGAGGAATTTCCATGATTGCTTGCACCTTGGTAGGATCTACTTCAATTCCCTTTTCAGAACTATGTATCCCAAGAGTTTTCCAGATGTGACTCCAAAAACACATTTCTTAGGGTTGAGGAAAACTTTGAATTTTCTAACCTTGTAAAGATTTTGGATAACACTTCAAGATGTCCTTCTCTTGTGTATGAATTTTCCAATATATTGTCTACATAATCTCCCATGAATGTATGCATCATGTCATGAAAAATTATAGTCATAGCTCTTTGGTAAGTAGCCCCAATGTTCTTTAGACTGAAAGGCAAGACGTTCCAACAATAAGTCCCCCATGGACATGTGAAAGCTCTTTTTTCCTAGTCTTCAGGTGCAATCTTGATTTGGTTGTAACAAGAAAAACCATCCATTAGTGAATACATGGCATGGCCAACTATCAGATCAACTATAGTATCGATGTTTGGAAGTGGGAATTCATCCTTAGGACATGCTTTATTAAGATCTCTAAAATTTGTGCACACTCTGACACTTTTGTTGGGCTTGGACACATGAACAATGTTGGAGATCCATTTTGCATAGTCGATCAATCTTATAAATCCCACATCAAGGAGTTTTCAGAGTTCTTTAACCAGTAGTGCAACATGAGGATGCATCTTTCTGAGTTTTTTTTTCATAGGTTTAACTCCTGGTTTGATGGACAAGTGATGCATTATAAGATTGGGATCAACACCTGACATGTCTGCATAAGACCGGGCAAAGTTGACGTGATTTGCTCTAAGAAATTCCATGAACTCAGGTACTTCTTTATCTATCATTAATGAAGCTAACTGTAGGATCCTTGGTTTTTATATAGTTTCAATATTAACTGATTTTGTAGGCTCAATCAAGATAGGTGATCACTCATGATAATGCTCTGGGAGAGTGTCAAGTATCCCATCATCAGGTGCCTTACATTTTTTTCACCAATTGATACTCTTTGTTTTATCTTTTGTTTGATCTAACATTGCCATATTATGGTTTTCACCATTAGATCTTTCTTTTTGAATTTTATTTTTGCAACTAGGAGACTTGACACTCTCCTGATTAAAGAATTTATGCTGAAAATTGCCAGTGGAACAATCATTTGTGTTGTCTATGGAAAGGAAGTTCACAATAGATTCATCACTTGGAAACATAGGTATATCGATAGGTTCAGATGGATTCCATTCAATGAGAACAAGATGTATCAGTGGTAGCGGGTCATCGGGCTATGCAAAATTGGCTATAGTTAAGGTCATAACGGAGTTGTCCATAGGATCTGAGGTATGGGGCAGATCAATGATGATATTGTTCTCACGATCGTCTTGTTCGATTAACTCTAACTCGGTATCACTAGAATCATAGTTACCTTGTATTTCAGATCCTTGCAGTTGGGACCCTGACCCTTCACCTTCGATTAGAATTAGGGTGTACTTGTGTACCATATCGACCTTTTTATCCCTCTAGAATTCATTATTGTAGATGGTGTCCCATTGTATTCACCAGAATCTATGTCAGAGTTATTATCCATGAAATTCTGAATTGTTGTCAAACATGCTTCTCTTGTATCAAAACCTTCTTGCAATGTGAGGACAGTATCAAGCAACTACTTGGATGGTATTTCTTTTGAGTTAGTATCATAGCCTAGTCCTATTTTATCTTTTGTAGCAAGTCCTAGAAGGTGAATAGGCTCAACTACTCCTTTTCTCTTTCCGATAGGACCATTACCATCATAGCCCATCTTTTGCATGATTGAATATCCTTTACCATATTGATCAATTGGTAGTTTGAAATTGAGAATTGTTTCATCTTCATCATTATAGAGCCAACTAAGAACCTCTCTATCCTCAAAATCTTCCATGGGGAATTTTTCTTTGATAAATTGTCCATTAAACTTTGTATTTGGCTCTATTGGTGGTCGTGTTGATGTTGATGCTATAGATATCTGTTGTTGTGTGATAGAAGGTTGTCCATGCAACCAAGGTGATGTAGGTAGATTAGCAAGATAGAGAGAGTACTCCCCTACTCCATTGTCCTTGAACCGTAGTTGCTTGTCAAAATTTTTGGTTAACTAACTGATTTGTGTATCAACTTTGAGAGAAGTACTAATAGGAGCTTCTCGCTTGTTGGGAACCAAAGTATCTTGACTAGCTTTGATGTTGGCACAAGTTTGACTATTTGAATTATCAGCTGGTATTGTGATTTCTTGTCCGTTATAAGGAAACTCAAGACATTGATGATATGTGGATGGAACAACTTGCATTTCATGGATCCAAGGATGACCCAACAAGATGTATGCAAGATCACGGTCTAATACTTGACAAAAAAGTATTCTTGATAATAGGTCCCACTCTGACTAGCAACATGATTAAACCCTTAGACACTCTTTCCTCATTATTGTAGGATTTAATAATAATATTTCTTCTGGGATCAATGGATTCCTCAAAAAGTCCTAAATCCCAAACTAACTTCATAGTACATATGTTCAAACCAACACCTCCATCTATTAGGACGCATCTGACACGAAACTTGTGGATCATGACTTCTAAGTATAGCAATGAATTATGGGGATGTGTCATGGAAACGCCATCTTTTTCAAAGAATGAGAGGCATGTGGGTGAAGACAAGTGTCCCACCATGGCTTGAAATTCGTCCACATCTAGATCGGTGGATACAGTTGTTTCAATGAGGGCCTTTTCTAGAACTTCCTTGTGTGCTGGGGAAATCTTCAGGAGTTCTAAGATAGAAATCTGAGTAGAATTTTTTCCAAGTTGATTGACTAAGTCATATTGATGTTGAGGTATGGGCACAGTGGTTTCTGAAGAAGCACCCTTTAAGACAACTTTAGCTTGTGCCCTTGTTGTTGCGTTGACTTCTCTATATTCCATCTTTTCCTTCACTTTTATAACATTGATCCACTCATTGTCAGTGTAGAAATGATTGATTATATTGTTGTTAATATGATTCACACTTTTTCCAAAAGAATCACCCTTTTGATAGTTGGGAAAAGGGTTGTGAAATGCTTGGTGGTCTTGATTTGATTGTTGGTGTCCTTCTATTGTGATGGTACCATTTTTTATTAAGTCTTGGACTTTATTTTTCAAGGCTTGAAAATTATTTGTGCGATGACCCTTGCACTGATGATAATCATGATAGTATGCATCATTCCATGATGGAGGTTTCACATTGGGTTCAAAATTGCATTGAGGCAGAAAAGTAAGAAAAATTTTAGCCATCAATTCTTTGAATACAAATTCTAAGGATTGACCCAATGGAGTAAAAGTTCTTTTGCTAGAGAAGAATGAAGATCATTGTGGATTTGTGTTCGGGGTATTTCCTAAGGCATTGTCATTATTATTTTTTCCATGGTAGCCTTGATTGTTGGTATTCCCTTGATTGGGAGTAGAATTTTGATTCAAATTATTCCTCAAAGGAGGAGGCTTGTTTCCTTGATTTGTGACCGAGTTGACATTGTTATAGTTATTGTTGTGAGGAGTACTTGGAGCACTAAGAATAAATGGCTTAGTCGAGACATGATTTGCATCTACAACACCATCAGTCACCATGTTTTTGTTGCGAGTCCAAAACTTATATTTGTCATTGTGGTGATTTGAAGAGCTAGGATTGTCCTTATCAAGTTTTATTATCCCTCTCTAGACCAAGGAACTTTTAATGGTGATGGAATTTTCAATCAATTTCTGAAAAGAGGGAGGACAATGAAGATTAAGATGATAGATCATCTCTTGATCCAACTTGTTTATGAAAGTGGTGATATTTTCCTTTTCAAGAACATGACTAGGGTATCTAGCAAACAATCTTCTCCATCTCTAAGGAAATGTAATGAATGGTTAACTAGGTTTTTGTTTAGCCTTGCAAAGATCAATATTGGTTATTTGATGTTGTATGTTGTAGGAATATTGTGATATAAACTCGTTAATCAATTCCTCAAATGTCTTGATAGGCGGTGTGATTTTTGATATCCATTCCATAGATTGGCCCCTAATACTTCTAGGAAACAAGCACATCAAGTATGTATCCTCATGGGAAAACTCTAAAGTCATATTTCAAAAGTCCCTAATATGATCAATTGGATCCGATTTCCCATTGTAACGATCAAACTTTGGGATTTAACAATGTTTGGGAAATGGGATCATGTTGAGGTGTCGGTCAAAAGGATAAGGAAGATGTCATCAAGATCATATGTCTTCATTGTGGTTCCCCCTTGCATGTCTTTAATTTGTTCTTGAAGTGCCTTAACCTATTGAGACAAGGCACTAATATCAGACAAAGGTGTTTCATCAAGACTTTTCTTTAAGTTCTCAGTATCAAAATCATGAGGCAATTTAGCTCCTTTGTCAGCCAAATATAGGAAATATTTCTCTTTTTTGCGCTCTAAGATCTTTTCTAAGGCTTTGTGAAATTTAGGATCTTGCTTAGCTTCTCTAAGGTGATGTTCTTCATCTCATTCATCATCACTATCTATAGGAGTTCTGCTCATGTCTCTATTGGAAGGGAACACATTTTTTTCTCTTTCACCCATATTGTCATTAAAGAGGGGATTTCGACTTACACTATAAAGGGGATTACTATTCTCACCTTATTCTTGAGTTCTTTGGGTATGATCTTCTTGTTGAATATCCTCTTTTAGCTTATTGTATTGAGATCTTGTAAAAAAAGGCATATGATTTTGAAATGTTCTTCTAGACTTAGATCACAATTTGATAACTACAAAAATGATGATGTCTTGATCCAATAAGATGAAAATATTATGATATGATCGAAATAAATTCCTAATTCTTGATTGTGGCTTCCAATGATAAAGGATATCAAAATCCTATTGGGGAAGTTGAATCAATAATCATAAATTTTCTTGAAAGGTTCACTTTTTAAGATTTAATCCTTGTTTTTGAAGAATGATAGCCTAATTAAACTCAATGAAGGATTTGACTTGGATGTGTTAGATATTCAATGGAAGGTTTTGGTAGATAATTTAAGTTGAGAGGTTGATTGTGATTGTTTCATTGTGATAGGGCTCTTCTATGAAAATAGGCTCGTGAATATAAAGGCTCTACAACGTACTCATTAGTAAATCCCCTAGCAAAATCTTGGTACCTATGGAGAAACTCATGGTAATGGAGCAAGATGCTTCGAATTTTATACAAAAACTTTCTTTGTTGCAAGGTTCTCTTGTAACCTAAATGTTTCTTGGGTTTCTTGATCCTATGGGCAATCGATTTCCTAACAAATTTGGTTGATTTCCAATCTCTAAACATGAGAGAAATGTCAAGATGCTACTAGATCGAAGATGTTACAAACTCAGATCTGTCAAAAGTAATAATTCTGGAAAGTGACAAATGTGCTACTCTGTACCCTATATGTGCTGCGGAAATAGGCATATGCGTTAGAGTAATAGTCAAATGCACTATAACAGACCTCATATGTGCTACTTTGCGTCCTATATGTGCTACAAAAAATGCTTTGATAGTGACTAAAAATTGTTTACAAAATATTTAGCCTATGCACTGAAATAGGCTCTAAATGTGTTGAACTAACTAGTGAATGCACTAGAACATACCTTATATGCGCTAAGATATCCCCTAGATGCACTAAAGCAGTTTTTCAAAGTAGTTTTCCAAACAATTTTGAGCAGTTTCAACTAAAATTTTGCATGTTCATTTTGGATGATCTTTTATTTGAATTAGTGTGATTGAAAAGACAAAAAATACTCTAAAAATAGTTTTTTTTAAGCCCTATACTAAACATCAAGTGTATGTTCAAAATGTTTTTCAAAAAGTGTTTTCATAGGTTTTGCACATAACAGACAATTCAAGCAAACTCACTCTTAGTACTCAAGTAGGTCATCATAATAACCACACCCCACATCTTAGAACTACATTGACTGACACAACCATGTCACCCCCAAAGGGGCACCCATGTTTTTGTCTTTTCCAGGCATGAACTTAGAGTGACATAACTGGATACCAGATCCCTTGAGAAAACGAACCTTGGCAGTTATATGGTGAGTGTCTTGGGGGCATATTCTTCTCTCCCCTTGCACTGTGATTATTAGGATGTTTGGAAACTGACACGGTTGGCTACTACACTAGGTTCATAGTAAGGGTTTCCATTTGGTAGGGAAATAATAAAATCCCTCAGGAGACCTCCCAACCTTTAGAACAAAGGCTTTGGGGATGGTTATCTTGCACACTATCAGCAAAAGTGGGTTTCCCCAAATTTTCTTTAAATTTTATAGTGGGGTGGAATAGCCTGGCTTTGGCTTGAACCCACTTGGGTCATTTCTCTTGGGTGAGTACTTTTTCCCACAAGAGAAGGCCCTCTACAGGATGTAATAAAGCATTAAAATTGTAGAGATTGTAAAGGAAAGTCTGGTATTCTGATCACCCAGTTAAGGGGAGAGCATAGACCTATTGCCACAGACAAAGCAGACATTGTTCTTTTTAGAGCCCAAATGGCAATGATTTAATCTATGTGAAGATGTTGCTTCACAACAAGCATGGGATTCATTTTAACTTCAAAATCAATGTGTGGTGACTACCCTAGATTGCTTCATTTTAATCCATGTCTACCCTAGGGTTGCTTCTTTTTTAAAACCAGATGTGACTATCCTAGATTGGTTCTTTTTATGCTAGAAAAAGCTCTATTTGCAGAAGGCATCAGACTCAGAGCTTTCTTTAATTACAACCTGTATGTGCTAAAAGATCATACAAAAGTGCTAAAATAAATAGTAAATGCGCTAAAACAGATAGCTAATGCACTTCAGAAAACCTTAAATGCACTAAAAGAAAAACTAAATGTGCTACAAGAAATCCTAAATGCGCTAAAAGAAATGCAAAAAAATTATTTTACAAAATTTTAATGAAGTGAGTAGAGTGTATGTGCCATTCTATTCCCTAGAAGTGTCATTTTGTTCCCTAGATACGTTGAAACAATTACTAGATTCGCCGAAAGACCTACAAAAGCACTGTCAGAAGCCTTGGATGTGCTAAAACGATAATTTTTGTCAAAAAGATGAATTTTAGAACGTGAAATTCTATCAAGAAACCTGCAAGTAGATTCCAAAAATGGGGCAAAGGCCCCATGATGGGCACCAAAAATGTGTGATCTATTTTTAAGAGTATTAATAAATGTAGATTTTAGAAACAATAAATCAAACACACCAACAAGACATTATATCAAAACAAAAAATCAAATGAAAAGAAATGCAACCTCAGTATTTTTTCTTTGATGTCGTCCTATCATCCTCTATCTCCAGTGTTTTTGTCGATTCCAGCTAGCTCTCAAATTGTATGCTAGTCTCAACAAACAGTCTTCCTATATAAGGAGATTTGAAGATGAATGCATGCTAAGCTAAGATATGATTAACATGCTATGAATTGTATTGAAAGAAACTAGAATTACTAAATGATATGAATGCTAAAACTGATAACAATACTAAATGTTGATTGCCTTGTCTCTAATGCATGTATGTGTCTATCTCTGTGTATTTGCATGTGTAACCAATGCTTGGATTCATAGGGGTATTTATAGAGTTTTCAAAAGATTCTGATTGGATGATGTGATCAACGGCTGTGAAAATTCTTGGCAGATCGAATGGTTGAAGATGGATAAGACTGGAGAGAAAAATAGAAGAAAACTAGAAAGCAAGATTTGTTTCCTTTTTCATAGAAGAGATAAGATGAGATGATAAAGATGAATTGTAAAAATCATCTTTTTGTGAGATTT
The DNA here is from genome assembly GCA_007258455.2 of Sequoia sempervirens. Lineage (NCBI taxonomy): Eukaryota > Viridiplantae > Streptophyta > Pinopsida > Cupressales > Cupressaceae > Sequoia > Sequoia sempervirens. The sequence continues at coordinate 46,003 of VDFB02388466.1, read as the reverse complement.
TGGAAATATTTTGAAGATAAATAATGAATTATAAATTCAATTATTCATTTATTGGTGACATGGAAGATTTTTTTTAATTAAATAAAATATTCAATTAAGATTTGAAGAATAATAAAAGATTTCATAATTAAATAGAATATTTAATTATGATGACATGTAAATTAAATTAATTAAATAAAATATTTAATTAATTAGAAGAAAGATTTGAATAGGAGAAAGGAAATATTTAAATTTAATTAAATCAAAAGACTTAATTAAATTCAAAATGTGATAATTAATTAAAATAAATAAAGGGTATTTATTTAATTAATCAAGTAGACATATGAATGTGAAATAATTAAATAAAGTTGATTTATTTAATTATGGCGGAAGAATAAAGTGAATGAATAATATAATTAAATTAATTAAATTTAATCATATGTAGAGGAATTTTAGAGAGATTAATTAAATAATAAATATTTAATTAAGTGTCAAGATTAATTAAACATGACAAATTTTATGCATATACACCTACTATCCATAGCGTAGCATTTTCCACCAGTAGTGTCTACCCACATGCCATATTTTTTCATAACCCCTACTAGCATGATGTTGATAGTAGCACTTGAATCTATCATACAATTCCTCACCAACTTGTTATTTATGAGTAATGTAGTAAAGAATGGATCCACTTGTGGAGGATTTATCAATGCATCACCTAGGAAAACCTCTAGAAAATTTACCTTTTCCTACTTATTATTGATCTTAGTAGTCCCCTTGTTCTTAGAGTTTGTGTTTCTATCATTCCCATTAGATATTAACTCCATAGCACTATTCCTATACTCTTTAATTTTCATCATTTCAAGTAATGGGACAAACATTTTTACTTGGGATAAAGCATGTGTGAAATCAAAAGAGACACCTTTTGCTCCAGTGATTCCCCTTTTCTCTCCTCATTTTCTTTCTTGCTTGTTTGATAAAAAATTTTCTTGTCTTTATGCAATTCTTTGTTTTCCTCCTTATGAACATGCTTTTGTTCATTCTTATCAGGCTGCTTATTTTCTATCTTTTTTGAAGCTCCACGTGGTGCTCTCTTATCTTTCATAAATATTCCTCTTGGAACACTCTCACTTTCATTTACTGTTCTATTACTCAACTAATATTTGATTTTTTCATGTTCTACTGCAGTGATGCTTAATTTCTCAATCTCTTCCTTAGTTGGTCTTCTTATATTGCATTTACCTGACTAAGATGGTGTGCTAGGAGAACATTATCCACCATTGCTTTCTTCATGATCATAAAAGACTTGATGTTTTTCCATATGGAAATTGTACCTTTTGTTATCAACATCATACTCATAGCCTCCTTCTTCTTAAGATGAATATCCCTACTCAATGGGATGAAGGGTGTGGGAAGTTAAATAGATTGTAGGATCCTCTTCATTATTGTCTACTAGAACTTCCTCTTGTATTGATTGAGATACAATACAATGGTCAGGGGAATTTGGCAAGTTACAAACTTGACACCAAGGATTATTGTTTACCATGTATGCTCCTCTCTTCTTTAAAGGATCAGGGGTCTCCTTACTTCTAGGCCTATCCATCACAAGCTTTCCATCCTTCCAGTTCATGTTATAAGGCATATCATGCAACCTCGGCCTTTCATTTATGTATGTATTTTCTTTCCCATTCAGAGGGTTATTAATATTTTGGGGAACCCTAGGATTATCTCTCTTACTAATCATCCTTGTAGCCTTTCTATTGTTTTCAATAGTCAATGCTATTTTTTCAGCTTCAGCCAAATTTCTAGGGCACCTATTTCTAATCTCATATCCTGTCTTTGGATCAAATGCTATTAGATAAATACTTAATGTTGAAAGGTCTACCAATTTGGATCTAGGAGGTATTTTATTATGCAATTTAGAGAACCTCTGGTTGAAGTCATAGATTGAATCATTTTGATGTTTCTGGATACTTATCAATTCATGCAAGGAAAACTCTGGTGCACATTGGTTCCCATACTATTCAAGAAATTGATCATGAAACTCCTAAATGGAATCAATAGAAGCCATTGGTAAACTATTAAACCAATATCTAGCTTCCTTAGTTAATACCATCATAAATAACCTCATCTATACATCTTCATACTACATATCCAAATCTTGAATGAAAGCATTAAAACTCCTTAGGTGTTCCTCAGCGGTGACCACATTACTTCCTGTGAATTTTGGGACAAGACCTCTCCAACTACTGTCCATAGGGTAAGGATATATTTGGAACCCTGCTAAGTCAAATTTTCAGATCATAGTTGTGTATTACTGAGGAGGTGGGTTTTCAAGATGTTGATGTTGATATAATGGATTATTATATTGTACTTGGGGTGGTGGCACATATTGTTGGCTAGGGGGTGGCTGAGCATTTGGGTGTTGTGATGGATTTATAGGTGGAGGGTTTGATGATTTGTATCAATTCCCAAATGGATTTTGAGGTGGATTTTAAAGTCCTGTATTATTATTCCCTTGCCTATGAGGTGGTATATATTTAGGGAGGTTAGATACCTGAGCATCAAATTAGGCTTTCTGCAACTTCAAATCCTGGAGTTCTTTTATCACTTGGAGTCTTTGTTCATATTCTGATTTTGATCTTTCCATTTCTTGTCTTTCATACTCCAATTATGCATTTAATTCCTCCTTAGTCATAAATTCATAATTTTCTTCAGGGGCTACATTATCAACAAGCTCATTTTGATTCCTTTCCATTCCTTGATCATATTCATGTTGTCTTTTGATTATTTCAGCCTCAAGTCCAACCCTGAATTATTCTTCTTTCTAAGGATCTAGCTGATAGAAATGATTCATTTTCTCTTCAAGAGTATGGGGTTCTCTAGCTGAGCTATTTTCATTTGTCAACGTATCATAGTGATTATATGTCTCAAAGTGAGATTTTGATGTTTTATCCTTATTTTACATGCACATTTCATCAGAAACCTTCTTACCTTTATCATTCTTATGTGTCCATTTACTATTGTCACTAAGATCTCCTTTATACAAAGACCTTCTTCCATGCATGTTGTGAACTATTGCGATGGTCTAATGTGTACTTTATTTTATCAGAGTCACCACTCACTTATGTGGAAGTGAGAAAATTTTATAACTTCTTATTCCCAGCAAAGTCTTGTGTAAGATTTTTGACTCTGTGACAAAGGCCTTGACTCTAAGTTGACTCCCTAGCAGAGTCACCAAACTGTTAGTTCTCAAAAATGTTGGTTGAGGAGCCACAAGAGGTTTCCAAGCTCTTGGTACATTTTTGGCTAATGTACAAGGCCAAGTGATGAATTTGAACATTCTTCTCTTTAGGATCTTCTAGACCTAGGCAGGTATACCTATGCAAATGGAGCAGACTTAAATTGTGTGTTTCTTACTTAAGCAATCTATCCATAATGGAAATTGGAAGTGGAGAGATACATAAATATTTGGTATAAATTGTATAAGAAATATCAAGGTAGAGTTATGAATATATTCAGTTAATAGATGTAAATTTTTGAAAATGAATTGGATAAGACTAAATGATGAGATGGATAAGACCAGTTCCTTGTTGGGTAAATGGAGTCCAATAAAGATCTAGAATATGTGACATGTAATGGAAATAACTCAAACTATTTAGCACACTAATATTGGTTTATAACTTGTATAAATGTGCAGGTAAATGATTGACAAACTCTACTTATAAATCCAACTAACAAAACCAGGTACTTATAATTTATCAAAAGGATTTAATATTTACTTGAAAGAACCTGTGGACATCTAAATTTGGACACTTAATTTATCCAAATTCATCCTCTTTCATTTTATTTTTGTTAATTAAGTAATAATGCTATGATTTAATTAATAGCTTTAATTCTGCCAAATCCCTAAGGTATTTAATCAATAATACCATATCTCTTTAATCCTTCTTCCATCAATTGAATTAAATAAATATTCCCTTCATGTCACATCCTCCATCATTTTTATCTTATACTAATCCTTCTTCTAATCCCATCATTAGGATGTGCACATGCCTAATCCTTGATTAGGAGGTGTCACATCCTCCAACTTTTGCAAGTTGGCCTCTAATCTCTCTTAGCCACCTAACCATCCTCTAATCCCTCACTAACTAGCCTAATCAACCTCTCAAGGAATTTTTAATTCCTTTTATCCTTCCAAGGAATATTAAATTTCTTTTCTCTTCCCCATGTCCTTTATGACATGTGTCCTTAGTCAACCTTATTAAATGCTTTTCTTTTTTGACAAGGCATCTCTCTTCCCCATGTGAATTTTTAATTCACTTTTTAATCCCCCAATGCATTTTAAGGAATTTTAAATTCTTTCCCTCTTCCCCATGAGGATATTTGAGGAATTTTTAATTCCCCACTTGTCCTCTCTCCCACATGGGGACAAGGACCTCCTTTATGAGGAGATCTTGTCCAATCCCAAGGTACTTTGTACCCCCTCCATGTCATGTACTTCTCCTTCCACCTCATGTCCACTTCACCTTTTAGGGCTATATCACTTGCCACATGTCAAGATGTGAGGGCTTGTGAGTTCTCAACTCACCTTAGCCCTACATCTTGATATTTTGTGGCTCAATCTTGACCGTCCATTTCCCCTAGGAATTCTCAAAAATCCTATAAATACCCCCTCTTTTCTCTCATTTTAGGGGAGATCATTTTGCTAGCCAAACTCTTGCAATTTTGTTTCTCAACTTATACTTAGCCATTTTCTTATTTTCATCCACTTGCACTCATCCTCAAAACTTAATTTAGTTTGCATCTTGTGCCATCCAAGGAGCATACACATCCAAGATTGAAGGGCCAACCAAAGGATTGATTTGACGCAAGGTATAAAGTTCCATTTTGTTGCTTTTATCTTGTTTTGTTTCCAACTTAGGCTAATCTTGAGGTGTAGGTTGTTTTGGTGTTTATTTGCACTCTTTTACTTGTTGCTTGTTTTCTAATGCTCACATTCGACCTATCACATTTCTGGCATGCCCGGTGGGACCCATAAATGGGTCTATTTCTTTCATGTTTGCTATTTTTTGCATTTTTCAAGGTCCAGGTTGCAGAGTAGTGGACCTGTCTTGATAGAGTGGCGGATCTGTCTAGTGGTGGCAGACCTGTCCTGCCAGAGTGGCAGATTTGTCCTGCAGTGGCGAACCTGTCCTGACAGGGTGGTGGATTTGTCCTCTGGTGGTGGACCTATCCTGCAGTGGCGGACCTGTCCTGATAGAGTGGCAGACCTGTCCCTGTAGAGTGGCGGATCTGTCCCTACAGAGTGGTGGACCTATCCTCCAGAAGGTAAAAATTTTAAGTTTTTTCTGATTGTCTTTTGGTAAAATAGGCACATAGTTTAATTAAAGGGGTCAATAAACCTTGTTTGGTGTGTCTGGGAAAGCTATTTGACGTATCCAATCCCCTTGCGCCATTTGGTGATCCTGGGTGACAAGAAATCGTAGCTTTCCAAGTCCTTTTGAGTCACCCTTTTTCACTTTCTTAGTGGGACCTGCTTGGGGATTTTATCACCCCAAGGGACGATTCCAACCATGTGTACCAGCAGGGTATATAAAGGGGGGAGAGCGAAAGCTGTACCTCAATCCAACCATGTTGTAATTGGCGAAGCATCGGAATGACGTGAAGAGTTGGTCCGAGCCTTTAGTATCTCGCTAAGGTTCCTGACTCACGCTTGTAACAGGTTGGTGTTCACAGTTTGGGCCTCACATACCATGCGTATATCGAGGACTCCTTAGTAACCATTTTCATCCTAGAGTAGAAGACTTTGTTGGCCATACCCATCTCTACTAATCTTAGGGTTGTGTTGTCTGAATTGTCTTTCTTGTGCAAAACCAGTCATTATTAGTGTTTGCTATATTTTGGGTCCTTTGCCTTACCCATCCATCAAATCAAGCTTCAACTTATCCTTTGGCAGACCTGTCCTAGTGCAGTGGAAGACCTGTCCCTGTGCTATGGCGGACCTATCCTACTGCAGTGGCGGACCTGTGCTGTGGCAGACCTGTCCTAACACTGTGGCGGACTTGTCCTAGTGCAGTGGTGGACCTATCCTTGTGCTATGGCAGACCTGTCCTAGTGCAGTGGTAGACCTGTCCTTCTGCTATGGCAGACTTGTCCTTACAGAGTGGCAGATTTGACCTTCTACTCTTTCTTCCCGGGCCCGCCAATTCCACACCGTTTATCTGATTGACTCCGTTCAAAGGCAGTTCTTCTCATCTTTTCATGCTCTTTCCGATGATATATACCACTTCATACTTTTGAGAAGTTGGCCGGGGCACCCTTTTCTTCACCATCTGCCTCCTCGAAGGGGGTATACCCTACCATTCTCTCTGTTTAGTCATTCTGAGTAAACGTTCGTGCATTTCACACCTCCTTTCATCATTCTAAACCCTTGTTCTATCGTTCTAATCAATTGTTTACTCGTTCAGTAATCGTTCATCCGTCCTGATCAACCGTTTGCTCATTTTGAGTATTTGTTCATCCATTTCTATCATCCATTTCTCCAATCAAATCATCGTTTTCCCCATCCAAATCCCCTGAACTTTATCTCAGGTTATTATCCAAATTGACCAAAATATCTGATCTGATCGTCATCATTAACATCCTCTTAGGATTGTCATCCATCCTAAGTTAATCATCATCATCGGCCCAATCAATCCATTTTCAATCTCAAAGTGGATTCGGTGCCGCAATCATCCATTCATCCTTTAATCCGATCAATCAGTATCCTAAGTCATCTAAGATAATCTCTGAATGGGATTTGTAGTCTCTTTCATCATCCATCAGTCGATCTTATCAATCAATCATCGATCGATCTTATCCAATCCAACCCAATCCAATCCAATTGCATCCCTATCCAATCACCTTCGACCCAATCAATCCACTTCCATCTCGAGGCAGATTCGGTGTCGTAGTCATCCTTTGATAATCCAATCCGATCATCAAAATCAATCCCATTGTATCATCCAATCATCCTAATCTGAGCTTTAATCCAATCCCGATCTGATCTTGTCCTAAATCCTGATTTGGGCTTTTGTCCATTTCCATCCGAAATCTTTATCCATCCTCTTTATCCTTTCATCATCATGAATTCTTATCCTCCATCAATAGTGGTCAAGGGAAACCCTAATTACGTCAACGACGATAATGAAAGTCTTGTTGATCAAGAGGTATACGACATAGATCCCCTTGACACTATCATTGCTAGTAAGCTTTCTCCACCCACATTCCAAAACCCAATCACCCCATTAAGTTATCCCATCATGTCTTCATCTATGCCTAATCACACTCCTTATGCTACCTTTGACAAGGGATGTCCACCATATCCATCATATCCTTCATCTACATCATCCCCTTATCCTAGTTTTCCATCACAATACCCGTATCTTGATCCCCCATCCACATCCTCTTATCTCAATCCTTCATCCACATGTACCCACTACCCTAATCTTCCATACCAATCCGCTCAGCCTAATCCTACATTCACACCTTCCTATCCTAGTCAAACACACCCATCAACTTACCCTAATCCAACATCTACATCTCCCTATATTAATCCAACACCTGCATCTTCCCATCCTAATCCACCATCCCAATACCTTTATTACAACACACCGCCCATATCTTCTACCAACGATCCACCGTCCATGTCATCCTATCCTAACTCCCCATGCCCATATCCTTACCTTAATCCTCCATCCAGTCTTAATCTTCCATCTAATCCTAGTCCACTAATCCATAAACCTTCATCCACTCCCACCTCGCCATCTCAGCCTAGCGTATCCAAGTTTCTCCAAGGACTTAACAAATGAGAAACATCCCCCACTCCACATTCGTTTGTGGCCATGCCATCCCAACCCATCATCCATGGTCATTAGTGACGAGACCCTTCTCCAGCCAACACCTATCATTGATGATACCATCACATCCTCTGAATCCACTGAGTCCCCATCTCCTACCATCACATCCTCTGAATCCACTGAGTCCCCATCTCTACCAAATCCATTGAACACCCTCCCCCTCGCCGAGGGATTTGTCGAACCTATCGGCTGACACCCATTAATCCATAGCTTCCACTCCTGAGTATCCATTCCGAGGAATATCTTGAATCCTCCATCCTTCCATCTTCCCCATGAAGAGTCCCCATGACTCCATTATCATGCCTCCCACGCATGATGAGTCATGCCAAGAGCTGATCAAAGCATGCCAACATATCCCTCCTCCAGATCAAGGTCCTACCATCCCATCTAGTCTACTGCAAGATCACAATCCCCCATCCATTCCATCCCATGATCCTCTTGACATTCAAGATTCTACCACTCCATCTCCGTCTGCTACCACAAAATTAGATCCTATCATATACCCTACTCCCTCTCCTGATACCACCCATCCAAATGTTGCTATCCCATCATCTCCTTCTCAGGATCCCCCATCATCGCCTAAAAATGCTATCCCCACACCGCTTGCATATCCCCTTGGTACTCTCACATTCTTCCATGGTGGCCTCCTTGCAGAAGAAAAACATGGTGTATATACCACCCATCATCCCCCACCTAATAATGGACTCGCATCATGTTTTCGGAATAACAAAAATCCCACAATGGATCGCATGCTCAAGAAAATGAACTATCGAGGAAAAGGTCTAGGCCTTCATGAGCAAGGTATTTTAGAGCCCATCCAAGTCAAAGAACAAACCTGCATGCAAGGTCTTGGATCTATTCCCCAAGACTCACAATCTAAACCGTTAGTGCTGACCTCTAGACATCCTCCTTGAGCCTTTTCCAAAGAAATGTCGACTCTTCCCATCGGCTCCACCAAATCATATCGCGCCATCCCTCCTCCTCCTATCATATCACCTCAAAACAACCGTCCATCTTCCTCCTTCATCAGCTCCATCCATTTTGGGTCCTTACATCCCTCCATCCACAATCTCCATCCTTCATCACGCATCCATCTTGGGTTCTTATGTCCCTCCACCCACTCTATCCATCTTGGGTCCGTATATCCCAAGATCACCTCCTCCATCTCATCCTTTCACCCATCCAACACCTATACATGTCATCCATCATAAACATCCCTCTCGCATATCCCATAATCAGGATCAACAAAGGCACATACCTAAACATCCCCCATCTACACGTAATCCCCATACTCCTACCTCCATTGCTCCACATCATCCATCTTCTCACACCCATCCTATTGCTAGTATGAGCACTTTGGACGCCAGAGGAAAAATGCATCAATCTAAACACCCACATGAATCCAACGCTTCCCATGTCCCCTCTAAAAGACATGGTAAAGAAAAGAAAAACAAAATCCCAAATCAAAATCAAATCTATAGCTTGCAAAGAGTCAGCAAAGCAAAGATCAAAACCATGTGGATCCTAAAGAAAAAAGATGCAATGCCATCAAATGAAAAGTCTGTAAGAACATCCAAAGTTGCTAATCCAAAAGCTAACCATACCCACCTTTCATCTCCTAAGTCTGGGTCCCTATGTCCCAAAATTCACTATTCCATCTCCTCCATTATCCCCACATTCTCCATCCATTAGTCCCCTTATCTTTTCACATCCATCACCACATGTGCCAATGTTGGTCCTGAACTCATCTCCCCATCACGTATCCACATCAATCCTCTTATCTTTTCACAACCATCACCATATGTGCCAATGTTGGTCCCGAACTCATCTCCCCATCACGCATCCACCCCCTCATTCCTCCTATCCATACCCATTTCCAACATCCCACCCATTATCCCACATGTATCTCCCATCAACAACCTCTAATTCATCCTCTTGCATAATCCATTTATCCCTCATAAGGTTGTACCAACATCAAATAGTCATTTTTCTCATGGGCTCTTAATACCTCATATGGAACTTGATGCTTGAGTCCTTCATCGATATCCTTATCGCATGTCTTCTAAATCCACTTATTCACCTCCCTATCCTTATCCATCTCCTTTCGCATGCTATCCAAAAAGTCAAAACAATCCAAAAAAATAAAAAAAGAATCAAAAAATAAAATAGTAAAGAGAAACAATCCATCCAATGGTGAAAACTTGGAAAACAAGCGCCTTGGATAAGTACCATGATGAAAACCTGGCAAACAGGAATCATGTGTAAATCCCTATCTGCATTTGGGGGCAACTTCTTGATATGCATTCCCTCCATCCGCTATGCTTCCTGCTATGCTTTCGACTATGCACCCATCTTCTTGCTATACATCATTTTCATCCATCCCCTCCACCCTATCGCGCTTACACATCCTGTTTGGCATATCTCATTTATCCCAATCCTTCCATCCTCCTTGTGGTCTTGATAACAATGGGGCAAACACATAAGCATGCTTTGGACACCTCTTAGCACCCCCCCTCATTTGCACACTATCCTAATCCTCATTCGCACTAGTTTATCTTCCTTATCCACCCGTCATGCTACCTTCCATCTCCCTTACTTATCCATGCATCCTATCTTCATCCATCTCATTCTTTTATCTTCCCACCCACTTGTCTTCCACCCTTAATTCCTCCCCGCACATGACATATCTAGAGTGGGGGCATCTGTCTTCCTTTGTGCTATAGTCCTTGGAGACATCATTCATCCTGTCAAATCACTCCCTTTCATATCCCCATCCTTGTCTTCCTACCAATCCCTTTTGTCTTCCCATCCTCATCGTCTTATACATCTAAACCTTCCCCCTTATCATTCTCCATCCATCCTAGCATCTGTCCATCTACCTAGCCAATCCCCTCTATTCATCCAATCTCTTCTCCCCCCCATCCATATCTTCATACCCATCCACCATCACATCCCTGTCTCACCATTCCATCCCTACCTATCTCCCCCCATTCCCTCCCCATCTCCCACCATCCCCCATTCCCTCCCCATCACCCCCATCCCCCATCCCTCTCCATCCCATCTCCCCCATCCCCATCCCTCCCATCCCATCCCTTCATCTCCCCATCTCTCTCCCATTCCTCTCCATCCCATTTCATCTCCATTCCCTTCCCATCCCCCATCCTCCATCCCCAGCGTGCACTATCTGCCTTCTGCGGCGGCTGGATTCATCACTGCATGGCATGGGACCACCACTGGTGGTGGACTCACCCCGTGGCCGCGGGTCAAGCCTCCTGCAGTGGCTGCCTCGCCCACCCCTGCCGGTGACTCACTGGGCCACGGCCATGACCACACGCGGGTGGCAGATCGAAACCACTTTACGGCAGTGGACTCACAACATGGCATGATCCATCTACTCTGGCGGCGAACTGGGTTCACAAATACCATGACCGGCCCATGGCTTCTTCCTCTAATGCATCCACAAGAATATAAAAAATTTCCTACCCA
>VDFB02388466.1:0-34610 GCA_007258455.2 Sequoia sempervirens | reverse complement strand
AGGTAGCCCATAAAAAAAAATTTCCTACCCATTTTTAATTCCAACGCCCCGGACAAAACCCATGTCTTGAAATTTTCAAAATTTATCGAAAAACCATATTTTTGGGGGTTTTGATTTTTACACCAAAACTTTCGAAGGCCATAACTTTTGACTCGAGTGTCCATTTGAGATGAAATTTGACGGGTGGTTGCGTTATGAGATAACGAGTGGATTTCCAACAGGTTTCTTTGAAAGTCGTTGGAACCCATTTTGACCCATTTTCGGGGCCTCAAACCTTCATCTAGTCCCTCAAAATCCCAGTTTAGTGTTTTTTTCCAGCATTTTGAAAAAAAAAATTCACTCATAACTCAAAATGCATATCTCACATTTGAGATGTTAGTTGGCAATTCATCCTATCTCACCAATGGGTATTTCTTGGAAAAAATTGAGACTCTCAAACATACGACCATGAAGTTTCCTAAAATGGCAAAATTTGACAATTTTGAAAATTGCCAAATTTGGAAAAATCTGATTGTCAACACTTTACGCCCTTTAACCTCCGGAACTCGGTGTAGAATCCATCCAATCACATCCTCCAATCATTCTAATCTTCAATCCAATCCTCATCTGAGCTTTAATCTTATCCTAATCTGAGCTTAACCAAACCCCTAATCTGAGCTTTCATCTAATCCCAATCTGAGCTTAACTGAAACCCTAATTTGGGATTTAATCCATTTTCCATCAAGATCTTTGGATATCGAACAAAGTCCTAAAATCCCTCCCTCCATCTTCTTCAACTTTGTCCTATTCATCCATTCTAATAAATCCATTCGCCCATTCCGTGTAACCATTCATCTATTTCGAACCTTCATCTATCATCTCGAAACTTCATCAAACCTCCTATCATCTCAAACATTCATCAAACCTCCTTCTATCATTTCAAACTCTCATTCACTAATCTTGATCAATCATTTACTCATTCTAAGTAATCTTCCATCTTCTCCATCTCCTATCCTTTCTCATCATTCATCTATCTATCATATCATCCTCCCAATTCATCTTTTGATTATTTGGATAACTATTCCATCCCTGAGCTTCGTGATCCCCATTCTCCCCACGCAATCCAATGTCATCTATCTTATCACCATCACTCCTGCTTCTTTTTCACATCTTTTCAATCTCCTATCCTTCTTCATCATTCATCTATCTGTCATGTCATCCGCCCACTTCATCTTTGATGATTTGGATAATTATCCCATCCCTGAGCTTTGTCTAGTCACTATCCTCCACTCCAATCCAATAGGTCCCATCGTGTCGGTCCAATCATTTTATCCCCTTATCTAGGGTTATGTCATCTTCTTTCATCCATCACTTGTCTTTGGCCTGTTGTTGAACTATGTTGCCCTTGTGCTTTCACGTAGGCAAGGTCGATCATTTGATTCACCCCCGGGGTTCCATCCATCATCGATCTATATTGTCCACTTTTCTCATGTTCTCCATCCTATCTTGGTCATCCATCAAAATCTCCATCATGGTCTGTCGTCAACTTTTTATCGAACTACGAGGGCTCTACGCTTCCACGTAGGCAAGGCTAATCTTTGATCGGCCCCTGAGCCCCTAGGTCACTAGGATGTGTCAGTTTTATGTCATGTCTCTCATGTCACGTCATCAAGCTACACCCTTATCTAGCTAGATCTTAACAAAGGAGATTCACTTGTATCATCAAATCCAATCAGTTCTGAATATCCTGCATCATATCAATCTTTTAATTAGTATCTATCATCGGTCTCAACAGGATGCATCCTTCCTAACAAGACCTCATCAATCCCATCCATCCCCTTGATTGATCCTATGGCAAAGGACATTTGAAATTAATTGTGATCTTTTGATGCTTTTGGCTTTTGTTTATCATTTGAGCTCCCTATCATCACTTGTCATCATCGCCTTGATCCATCATATCATGGCGTGCTTTGACTAGTCAACATAGGGGTGTATCTTGATCTTTTCTATCTTCTCGGTTGTCCCATGTAGTACCCACCAAGATCCCTGAGGTCTTGTGCTACGCTGGGGCATCCTTGTGTGCTTGTGGTTATCCCAATACCTGGCCCGACCAAAGTCACCATGACTTTGGGGTGTTGGGATAGCCTTCTTGTTTGTTACGTTTGTTTTATGCATTAGACACTAACCCGCCTTGGTTCTTCATACCTTGGTGTCTTGTGTCTTATGCTATAGCAAAAATCAGTGCTCTGACGATGGAAAATTGCATTTAGATTGCATTTCATCCTTCATCACACTCCCCTCCCAAACTTCCATCACATTGCATCATCTTCTTCAACCCCCCTTGCATCATCTCATCCATTTCGAGAGCCCACCCATGTTCTCATGAACCCGCATGTCCTCTCGAGGGGGCATCCTTCATCCCTAACTTTCATCTTTCCCCCCCATCATCTTCCTTCCTAGTCACTCCTTTGAATGACTGGGGCATCTTTTCCAATCTAACCATCTTCTTCTAGGTTCTATGTTTTAATATTCTTTGAAATGATGCTACTTCGTAACACCATCTCAAAGAGGGGAAAAATGTGGACATCTAAATTTGGACACTTAATTTATCCAAATTCATCCCCTTTCATCTTATTTTCATTAATTAAGTAATACTGCTATTATTTAATTAATAGCTTTAATTCTACCAAATCCCTAAGGTATTTAATCAATAATACCTTATCTCTTTAATCCTCCTTCTATCAATTGAATTAAATAAATATTCCTTCATGTCACATCCTCCATCATTTTTATCTTATACTAATCCTTCTTCTAATCCCATCATTAGGATGTGCACATGCCTAATCCTTGATTAGGAGGTGTCACATCCTCCAACTTTTGCAAGTTGGCCTCTAATCTCTCTTAGCCACCTAACCATCCTCTAATCCCTCACTAACTAGCCTAATCAACCTCTCAAGGAATTTTTAATTCCTTTTATCCTTCCAAGGAATATTAAATTCCTTTTCTCTTCCCCATGTCCTTTATGACATGTGTCCTTAGTCAACCCTTATTAAATTCTTTTCTTTTTTGACAAGGCATCTCCCTTACCCATGTGAATTTTTAATTCACTTTTTAATCCCCCAATGCATTTAAGGAATTTTAAATTCTTTCCCTCTTCCCCATGAGGATATTTGAGGAATTTTTAATTCCCCACTTGTCCTCTCTCCCACATGGGGACAAGGACCTCCTTTATGAGGAGATCTTGTCCAATCCCAAGGTACTTTGTACCCCCTCCATGTCATGTACTTCTCCTTCCACCTCATGTCCACTTCACCTTTTAGGGCTATATCACTTGCCATATGTCAAGATGTGAGGGCTTGTGAGTTCTCAACTCACCTTAGCCCTACATCTTGATATTTTGTGGCTCAATCTTGACCGTCCATTTCCCCTGGGAATTCTCAAAAATCTTATAAATACCCCCTCTTTTCTCTCATTTTAGGGGAGATCATTTTGCTAGCCAAACTCTTGCAATTTTGTTTCTCAATTTATACTTAACCATTTTCTTGTTTTCATCCACTTGCACTCATCCTCACAACTTAATTTAGTTTGCATCTTGTGCCATCCAAGGAGCATACACATCCAAGATCGAAGGGCCAACCAAAGGATCGATTCGATGCAAGGTATAAAGTTCCATTTTGTTGCTTTTATCTTGTTTTATTTCCAACTTAGGCTAATCTTGAGGTATAGGTTGTTTTGGTGTTTATTTGCACTCTTTTACTTGTTGCTTGTTTTATAACACTCACATTCAACCTATCATAGAACCAATTGAGTAAATTATGTAAGGACACAAATAACACTATATTGGATACAAATTGACAATCCTAACTATGTGGTTCTTCTTATTGATCCAATTAACACTTCTAGATTACTATGATTTATTAGAAGGAAGTTTAATTCCTCTGGGGAAACCAATTAATCACATCACATAGATACAAAAAATGTTCACTGATAAATCGAATATATCCTTGATATATCAATTTAAATAACAAAGAAGCATTAAAGTGGAGACAACCAAATAATTGAATAATTCCAACAAACAGTTGATACCAAGATTAGGCTGCAAAATCAGATATCCTCCATTGACTTCTTCAAAATTTATAAAGGCCTCATGGTCTTTTGAAATGTAAGAATTATATCTATCCCTACTCACCTATTACCTTCTCCTATATCTAATATAATAATTCTTTTGGTCTTGGTATCTCTTATTTATACGAGAGGAAACAAGCTTTAGACGAAAGGACATGTCATTTGATAACAAAACATAATTGTGAAATTAAACATAACTGAAAGAAATTAACAGTAAACATGTGTGTTAATCCATTAATCTTTGAGTAAAAACTCGTGGTCACCTAAGAAATATTCAAAGAATTTACTGTATGATGTTTTCTCCTCATGATGCTCATAAACAATCTTCATCAGAGCCCAGATACTTCTCTTGCCACTTATTAATTATTAGATCACTCAGCCATTTGAATTCTTGTGCAGATGTGAAATTTGTGAGATGACTTTTCCATCTATTATCCAAGAGATTTCTGACATCCACTATGAACTTTGTGTATCCACTTTCCAACGCGATAATCCCATCAAGTAAAATATGGAATTTCTCAGGATTGATCTCCCCATCATCCTATACATGTTTCAAGCCTTTTGGAACTATTTGATCAAATTCTTCTTTTGACTCATCCATTCCCTTTATCTCATTGTCATCTTTGAATATTGATGGGTTGAAGAGGCATTTAATGGATTCAAATGCAATCCTCTTATTCTCCACTTTCTTCGTCATATCTACCAAATACTTATACTCCTCAATTACACCCTTTACCATTTCTTGTGTTGGTTTAAGTCTTGGTGGGGGCATTTGGATCCCTTTGTGTGGCTCTGCACAGAGTAGTCAGTATATGATAGGTTGGTTTCCACCTCTTCTAGAGCTCTTCAAGGATAGGGGAGCTAGTATTTATCTATTCCAAAGCTTTAATCAAATTTCTAAATCTTTCATGTAATCCACCTATCTTCTCCTTCAATATCCTGATTCTAAGCTTCATATTTTCCTTAGAATCTCCATGATATGCTGCTTGACATCCTCCATGTTATGTTTCTTCAATTTATCAATTTCATCTTTCAATTGTTGAATTTATGGATCTTTTGCTTGGACAAGTGGGTGATAAAAAAATACTTCATCCCCTCTCAATGTGGTAGCTTGCTACAACTGCTACTTCAACTTCACATTCTCAATAAATAATTTGTTCACTTCATCATTTGACAATTTTAATATCTTCTCATATTCATTGATCTTCTTTTCCATATTTTCCACCACATCTTTAGTGAACATTGCAGAATGCATGGTTTTAGTTGCAACTGAACTATGGGATTTGTGTCCTTCATCGTTCTCACCATATCTGACCCCCTCATTTCCTGCACTACATCCAAAAATCGAGGATGCCTTTTGTTCTTCTTTTTTGTCCACAAAGAAAGAGTTTGGGTAGTAGGGTTGTACCCTATTCCTAAAAAACCTTCCTCTGAATCAAGCTCTGCTACTAAAATTGTATCATCTTGTGCTCTAATCTGATCTAAAAGAAACACTTTGCATAGCCCCATCCTCGGTATAATCAACATATCACTTTTCAATATTAGCTCTCTTGCCTCCTAGGGGTGACTTTGATCCTATCAACATTTAATTCTGCAAATGTCTGAGTCTGGATTTCAACCTACTTTGATTCATTAGCTCCAATAAGATTGAGTTTCAATCTTTCATCAAATTATTTCATCTTCATCTTAATCCAAAAATCCTTAAATTCATTGGTACAGATAAAACCATCATCTTCCATAAAATTTAGAGAGGCCACTACCCTCTCATCCTCTTGAATTTCATCAACTCCCTCATTTGAAAGCCTAATCTTAGGATCATGAGTCTCTTGAGTTTTTTGTTTCTCTACTACCTCCTTCATTTTAGTCAGAGTTATGACTGCTTCTTCTTCTTCATAATCACTTGAGCCATAATCAACCAATGACTCAGTCTTCTATCTCTTGGCCTATGGTTCATGAGTGGGAGATGGAGGGGATATATGTGCAGGTGATGGAGGTGGTGTTCATGATGTGGATGCTTCATGAGATGGTTGGTGAGGTGTGGGAAGTTGAATCAATCCCTCATCTTGGGCTGTTTTGTATAATTCATCAAATTTTTGAAGGATCATTTGAATCCTTTTTAAAAGGTTGGGTTCATTTGTAAAAAACCCCTTGAAACTTTTATTCTTTTCCTTCTTCCTATTCTCCCATTACATCATAGTTATCCATCTTTTCCTAGTCTATATTACATCAGAAAGATATACCTGATCTCTTATAACATCATCATCAGGGTCAAATTCATGTGATATAGCCGTCTTTGTCAATAAAGTTCTTCTGATCATATTGATATGACCCTCTGGGTCACATACTCTCTCCTTTCTAGATTTGAGGGGATAATTAACCCTCATGAACCTTTGTAATTGCTCCAACATATCAGATCCGATAGCCAATTCCTCAAATACTATTAAATCAAGATTTTTTTTTCCTTTTCTCTGATTCCTCATCAAATCATGCTCCATCCAAAGCATCTTCCACATGAATTCTAGAAAAAATACCCTTGCAGGTATAAATTTGGGGAAAATGTGTGGTGCTTGGTTGCAGTTGTATACCCTAATAATAGTGTGTTGTGGCATAAAGAACCAATCAACATAATTATGAGTACAACCAAATTTTGGCTTATACTATACATGCCTCATTATATTCATCAAAGATTCAAGTAACCTTAGTGTTGGGTAACCAAGGGAAGCTATCAATCTAACAAAAAAGTCATCTCAAAACACAACAAAATCACATTGTGTACATCTGCTATCCCAAATGTAACACCAGTTATGTACAGGGAGTCTTACTCCATTCTCTTGTGTACATAACTTCATTCTTTTAGTCCATTTCATTTCATTCTGGTACAAAATTAAATGACACAACAAAGAATACTTCCTAAAGGCAATGGGATCCTTAGCCTCTTTGACCTGTAACAAACCCTCATATATTTTCTCCTCAATTAAAGATGAAAAATCAAATTATACATTTGACTCAGGGTGTTAAATAATCATGGCCATCCTCATTAATCCTACTAACATGCTTTCTTTTGCATCTATCCCCAATACTTGACACAATGCATAATAAGTATTTTTGAAATAAACTTGAAAATATGAAATTGGGAAAGGCTCCATTTTTTAGGAAGGGAGTATTATGTTATTATCACCCCTCTTCATATGCAGGGGGGATCATCACTTCTATATGTTCTTCTCAACCTCTTGTACTCCTGCTCCAATTTCACTAAATTTACCTTTGTTACAACTTGCTTATTCAGGTTAAAACACTTGATAATAGCCTCTCTTGAGACATCAACTAAGCACCCACCATTTGGAAGCATAAATTTTTTTGTTGGGGCATCGTAGCTATGGTCTAGGGCTTTAATCAGCTCAATATCAATGGAAATATTTTGAACAATCAGTTTAGCTAAATCAAGGGTCCACAGATTTGATGTCGGAAGCTTATCATTCCTATTTCTATAGAAATACCAATAAAGGTTCCAACCCAACTGAGGAACAATGGGGTCTCTACACCCTTGAGCTAAATCTCTAAAAAACTTCTTGGGTCCTTTGTCAACTAAACCATGTAATAAATAGAGCAATGGGGACTGCAATGAGGGTTTATTGGTTTTGACTTCATCTTTTTTAACCCCTAGTTCAACCTTCTTTGGTGCCATTTTTATAAAATTCAGAGAGTGATAAGTAAAGCTTACCCGGTGATATAATTTTCCTTGAAGAATTTATTTTTCTCCCACACTTTGAGCTCATCCACACTTGGTCTCAACTGTTATGAATGGAAAATATTGACCTACTTCGTGCTTCTAAACACCAAGATGCATTAACTCTCGACTCATAAATTCACACAATTCAAATCTTTGTATCGAGCTCAAATTCATATTTCAATGTTGACGGATGTGATTGGTATGCTTTAAATGACCCAACAACTGATTTACCATGCTACCTCATGTTACTTTTCACTCCCTTGTGGTATCACAGTGTGTTTTCATTATCCCTCTTCAGTGTACCGCTCTACCGTAGATTACCTTTAGCTCTCTTGCGGTACTGTGGTGTATCCTCAATACATATATTAATATACCACTCTACTATGGGTTACCTTTTGCTTTCTTGTAGTACTACGGTGTCTTTCTAGTACTCTTCCTTAGTACACTGCTTTATCGTGGGTTGTGTTCTAACCCTCTACAGTGTAGCGGTGTCTCCTTTTATTACTATCCTTTAGTGTACTACTCTACTATGGGCTATGTCTTGACCCCCCGAGGTATAGAGGTAAAGGGTGAATATGATAGTGTATAGTGTTAGCTCCTTTTAGCGTCATATCGTGAGCAACTTTGTAATGGGCTGCAGTAGAGAGGTATAATGTAAGGGATATGTGGGGTGGCCAATGCGGTAGCAGTATAGCAGTAAAGGAAAAAATTGACCTTATGGATGGTGAAAATATGAGTATTTATGAAAATGATAGTATGAGTTTTGGATTTTAATTGATGAAATCCTTAGAATTTTTTATGAAAATTCTAGTTCCAACATCACCTATGGTTGATTAGAGCAAGTATAAATCTATAATTGGTGGACTATTATATTTGACTACTACTAGACCATATATCATGCATGTTGTCTATCTTGTGGTAGATTTCAAGACGATCCTAAGGAAACACATTTTTTTGTTGTTAAAAGAATATTCAAAAATTTGAATGGCACTTCAAACTATGGATTATGGTATCCTAAAGACACTAATTTTACACTTAGTGCCTATACAGATGTAGATTGGGCTGGATGTGTAAATTACATAAAAAGTACAAGTGGTGGTGAATTCTTTCTTGGATGCAGATTGGTGGCATGGTTGATTAAAAATCAAGATTTGGTCTCCTTGTCTATTGCTAAAGTTGAGTATATTGCTACGGTATCTTGTTGTACATAAGTTCTATGCATGAAACAAACATTGAAAGACATCATAGAGGTATATGATGATCCCATTTCTATTTTTTGTGATAATACAAGTGCAATTAAATTTTCAAAGAATTTGGTATGCACTCAAGGATGAAGCATATATCTATCAAGTATCATTTATTAAGAGAGAAGTTCAAGAAGAATGAAGTAAAGCTTGAGTATGTTCTGATGAAGGATCATATTGTTGATATTTTCGTAAAGGCTCTTCCTAAAGATACTTTTGAGTATCTTTTGGAGAAGTTAGGGGTTATTTCCCCTCCTTTCTTGAATAGATGCATATGGAGATGCATCAGTCTGGTGGATCTATGGATCTACTTTTCTTCTAGACTGATTTTTTGGTGGAAACCTCTCAAGGGGAGAAGGTAGTATTGGGTGTTGTCATTGTGAGTATTCTATTTTTTATGTAAAAGGAGAAATCAATGTAATATATTATTTTTCCTTTGCCATTGATGTCAAAGGGGGAGAAGAAGCATTTGAAAACAAAGAGAGGAACAATGGGAGAAGAAGCATGTGAAAGGAAAGGAATCATATAAGATATTATCTACTAAGGGGGAGAAACAAAAAAGTGTATTAAGAGCTAGTATGTTCTCTTTAATAGTTTTTCACATCACATGTTGCCATCAATGAAAAAGGGGGAGATTGTTGCAAGAATGGTAATATTGAAGGTGTTGTCATTGATGTCAGCTAGTTATCAACTAGTTGTTGTTGGATGTATATGTCGAGGATATTGAGAAAATTGTAATGAAGATATGTTGCAGGTATTCAGTGGTTGCTTCAGGTTTTGGTCCAGATTAGATCCTATGTTTGTGTAGTTCAGACATGTTGTTCATGGTTGCTATAAGATGTTATATCTAGATTTTGGGTTGTTGATTTATTGTACAATGCAAGTTGTGTTCACCAATTATGAATTGTGGTTTTTTGCATTTTTGGTTGAGGTCTGAGAGAAATATTATTGGTCTAGATTTCTCTTTGATGAAGTCTTATGACTTGCAGTTCTAGAGTTGAGTTGCCTTGAT
The DNA here is from genome assembly GCA_007258455.2 of Sequoia sempervirens. Lineage (NCBI taxonomy): Eukaryota > Viridiplantae > Streptophyta > Pinopsida > Cupressales > Cupressaceae > Sequoia > Sequoia sempervirens. The sequence goes on along the minus strand of VDFB02388466.1, from coordinate 24,520 downwards.
TCTATTGAAGATAGTTTTGGAATCTAGAAGATTCGTGCTTAATGGTTCTATGTGTTTTACATTGGTTTTGCTGACCTTGTGTGAAATCCTACTTTCAAGGTCGATGAAGCGTGTTGGATCTTTTTGGGTCCCTTGAAGAGTGTGTTTGGGTCACCCTTATTCTGATTCCACCCTAGGATGTTTTGGAACTAAACTAATTTGAATTTGAATTTGGATTTCTAACTTTGGATATGTTTCAAAGTTGAAGATGGTATAAATACAAGATGAGTTAGTGGTAAAGAAAAATACAAGAGTGAAGAATAAGAGTAATAAGAGAAAAGAGAAAGTGCAGTTAGATGCAACATTGATTCTATCAATGGGTGTGTGTGATGTGAGTGAGGAAGATTAGTACGAAGCTTAATGCTGAGTTTCTAGATGCAGTGAGTAGAAGGTGAGCTCTATCATTCATGGATGTCTACAAGTGATTGTGGTGGAATCCTTTGTTGCAATGGGATTGTAGTATCTCTATAACAAGTCTTCTTTGTCTTTTTGTATCTCTTTGGAAATGATCCCTTTGAGTTGTTAGCCCTATTTAACAGTGAATCCTTGTTTTGGTAGTGAGCCTTCTTTTAGGTAGTGAGCCTCTTGTAATCAGTTTTGATATTGCCTATAGTGTGATTTAATCCTCACTGTGGTTTTTCCGTTATTATTTTTTCCACGTAAATATGATGTTATTTTTTTATGTGTTAGATTTGAGTTTCTACATTGGAATTTGATGATTAATCATTTAAGCAGTATTAAGAATTTGTTCTAGTGATTGAATTAAAGGTTTAATTTTATGACAACTGATTCACCCCCACTCTGAATTGTCCTATTCAACATAAAAACCCATGGGCCATTGGAGAAAACCATGCTTAAATCCTCATTGCAAGAAAAGGAAAATGAGAAAAAACCTTTGGCCATGGAAACAACCTCCACCTAACCCTTGAGAGCCCATTTCTTATGAACCCAGGAGTGAACCTCCTCAATATTAGTCTGAGGCCCCAAAAACTTGCCCACCAAAGAGAAATCCATTCTATTAATTTTTTTATCCATAATAGAGTCTAGAATGAAAAAGGAAAAACCACCCTCCATGTTTGAAGAAGCAACTGATTCAGAAGCAACACCCTTACCTTTGAGCTTGGAGGAAAATAAATTAGCCCACTTCTGACTGAGAAAAGAAGATGTACCCACTGGAGGGGCCTTTTCATTGGCACATGATCCTCTCAAGAATTTTTATGAGGAGCATCAAAAGGCCCACCTAAAGGGGCCCACACTGCATCTTTTTCTGACCCCAAAACCAATGCCTAACCCTTTGGGTCATTAGGAACATGGAAGGAAGCCACCATTTCTGAATCCCCCGCACATGCCTCCTTGAAAGTAGAAACTCCACACTAACCCACAAAGCTCAAATATTTGACCACCTCTATACCACACAAGTTGTCCTTCCCATGAGTAGCTTCACAAGAGAAAATCCATAGGATGACCAAACGGATCTCCGCCATGATCACCAGAAAGAGATTTAAAATTCAAATCGCTTTCACCTCCATTTTCTTTGACTTAATTGCATACCAATAGATCTATGTTATTCTTGTACCTTTCTACATATTTAAAGTATTGTAAAAGTAAAGAATTTTTTTTAGGGTTGAGAAAGATTTAAAAAATTAAAATTAAAATTAAATGAATAATTTTTTTCTTCTCATTTATCAATTCTAAATGGTTAGAAAAAATCACAATAACTAATATTAAAGTCACTAGTATTCACTCAATCACTATTAATACCAATGCAATCTTCAAATAATAATCTTAAGATATTGAAGTTTTATCAAATTAGACCATCGTAGCACATGCACAAATATGAGACAAAAATCTATTCAATAATACATAAACATGATTGAATTTACCAATTTACTCATTTTAGATAAATAAAATAATCATACCATCACCAATGATCAAGATCCATATGCATGCAACAAGTATAATTATTTGATATTTTGTAAATTCTTCAACAAATACAATAGGAGAAATCCATGTTGATATTGTATAGTTATTTGCAAATAAAATAGTTTTTAATCCCTAATAGTGATTAGCAATCCAAGATATATAGACTCAAGTGTCCCAAAATTTATGGATCTGAAAAAAGTTAACTCAAAGTCTAACTAAAGTAATCGACCCTTATCTAAAAATGAACTTTAACTGAACTTAATAGAAAAAATGGAACTAAAGTTCAACTATAAAATGCAATGCTAGTTTGGGAGTTCACTATCTGCATGTCTACTTTATCAAAAAATTATTTAAAATAAACTAAAATTCAAAATTTTGAATCAATCCACACTAGGGAAGCTTTCAGAGAAGGTGGAGATGAGATCATTCATGGTATCCATAGGAGGACCTTGATGGTATTGCAACATGATCCACTACAAAAATTTGGAAGTTTCTAGCTTTCTTATAGGTCAATGAACCCACATGTTCCTCCTAGAAAGTTTGCAAGTCTACTTTTTTGGTCATCATCTGGTCAGTGGTTCCTTGAGTAGCTTGACCCCATAGATATTCTTCCAGTTCCCCAACTATTTTGCTAGGAGATGTGACTAGGGATGATGTTTCACAAAAAGTGCATCCCATTTTTTCCACAAATTCTCTATCTTCACCATAGACTGTTTGGCTAGGTTCCTATTTTTATTTAACTTATGTTTACATTTATTTAGGGTATTCACCTTCAAGTAATCTACCTTTACCCACTCTTTTGGATTATCTTGATCTTCTTCTTCTATCATAGCTTCTTTCAAAAAATCATCCGGGGAAGTGGATTTTATTTTTTATAAAATTGGGAAGTAATCATCCCATATCATCAAATCCTTATTTATTTCCACCTCCATCTAGTTGGCCAAACTGGCTTCATCACTAATGCAATGATAATATTTTATTGATTTCTTCAAAACTCTACTTTCTAAGGCTTGTAGATCATCTTTCCATAGTTTATCAACAGTTTCTCAACCCTCAAGGTCAACGTGTAGGGATTCCCCTTTTAATGTAGCTTGTAAAATTGGCTTAGGAGCAACAACATCAATAGGTGGTTATCGTCAAGATTATATCCACTTAAATGAATGACATCAATCAAAGAATAGTCTTATCAATAGATGATTCAATTCGAGAGTGTAACCTCCTTAATAAGAAGAGTCATTCAAAAGAGTAGAATCTTATCAACATTATGAATCCATATCAAGAGTATAAAGCAACTAATCAAGGAGCATCTCTAACTCAATAGGTAATCCCACCTATGTCTCCAATCATATTGTAACTCATAAACTCAAGTGATCTACTTAACCACATAGGTGAGTCTCAACCTTAGTATATCCTAATCCTAGGATAAAGACATCAACCAATGACTAATTCACTCATATAGGTTAATCTAACCCTATATGTTCCAATCAAGACCAAATGTACAACCCAACCAAGTAGGTTATTCCCAACCTATAGGTTTCAATGAGTATTCAAGTACATATTACAACCCAATATGTAAATCTTAACCTAAGGTTTCATTCTTTTAATCAAATAGACTTCTCGACCCAAATAGGTTATTCTAAACCTAAGGTTTCATTCAAGTACATAAAGTATGATCAAGTGATCATTCAAATAGAGGTAATTGATGTGGTTTGCATAACGTCACATCATATCTTTCAGGCCCTCACTTTTTTTCAATGCTAACCTTAACATTCCCAAGGTTTCCTAGCATAATAAGCTATAGCATCAAGTCACTTCATGATGTTGATACATATAAGAATATTATAACTCTTTCTTAAGCTAATCATATTTAATGGTATTTCTACCCACAAAATGAAAGTACAAGTTACTCTCCCTTCAATGGATAATTAAATCCTAAGTGTAACTTACAAGATATCTAATATACTCAAATAACTTAGCATTGAATAACCCATAAGTTATCCTTGTTTAATCATATTTAGTATACTTATACTAATGACAAACAATTCCTCCTATTAAAGACTAAATACAAGCACTTTCATAGAAAAGAATAAAACAACTCATTCTTCCATTCCCAAGAAAAAATTATGATTTCCTAATGCGAGTATTCTCAAGAAGTCCAAAAAATGCAATCAAATCTCATTCTTTTATAAATAAAGAAAAAAAAGAGAAGACTAGATCTTCATGCCTAAAATACGCTTGACCCAATTGGATGACTTGATGCTCAACCTTCTATTGGCAGCTTGCTAACCTTCAACTTTCCACCTCAAAGTGATAATTCACAATGCCCTCTTTCACATGAAAACTCAATGCTCTCATAAATTAACTCTAAGATCTCACAAAATAACTCTAATCTCTCATAGAATATAGCTCTCATAATATTTAAAGCAAAATAGATTTGCAAAATAATGTGCCCCAAATGAGAGAGCTATCCCATCTATTTATACAAAAAAATGAGACATTGATTCCAAAAGATAAGGCATGCTAGTTGACAACACTCCACATGCAAAATGACTCATGTCACATAGAAAAAAGGTGGCAAAAATCTAAGTGAAAACTCAGCTTGGGATTCTATAGGTAGACCCCTTTGGCTTGACAACAACTCAGGACTAATTCAAATATGCACATGCCTAAAATATGAGAATCGACTTGCAAACAAGATAGATCTCTATGGAAATAGAGAATTCTTAAAATGACACCAAGTTGCAGCCTTTTACCTATTACTTTGGCATGATTTACCAAATAAATAGTCCTCCACTTACAAGCAACACATATTTTATATCGACCTAGTCATAATCTCTTTATTCGATAGAGGAGGATTAATCAACTATACTTAAATAGACTTCAACTATGCTTTGACCAGCATGTTTATATTGTTGTTATCTATTCCCATTTTATGCATTCAAAATACTTTACATAGCCAACTCAATATTTCCATTGCTTAATCTTATTTGGATAATAAATGTTCCAATATAAAGTAATGCACTAGTTACCAAAATATGATGCATCATGCTATGGTATCAACCAAAGCTTTTAAATTCATATCAACCTTTATCAAATACCAAACATATGTATTAATTGACCTTTAATATTTGCATAAAATATATAAAAATTGGCCTATATTAATCATATATATAAATATATATTTATATATATATTTTATATTCAAATGAATAAGGTCAAGTTAACATTCATATAATAATCATATCGACTATATATATATTCCTCTATGTACATGTATACATACATATACATATATTGATATATCTGTATGGACATTTCCATTTTTCACACATACTTATGTATCAACACATGTATACATATGCATATATGTATATATCTTATACATACATATATGCATTTGATTGCACAATCAACCACATACAAAATTACTATCTTATTAAAAGGAAATATATGTGTGATGTATATATACATATATACTTACATGTCACATTGTTTCTTCAATAAGACCATGCTCATAAGCAACCCATTCATAATCTTGCATAGGTACATCTACCTATGTACTCTCATGTACATGATCCTCCATGCATATGGTCTATCATCACATGCATATGCATACATATATATACATTCAACGTATGTTCACCTCATCAATCAAGCATTGTAACATATGGAAGAACTCATAAGCTCCAAACACACAGACATCATTCAAGAATGCACTCAACCATAATCAAGACCCTTACTAATGTGAACACATCATGTCTAAAGGATGACTTACCAATTCCCAACACAATAACTTGACTCAACCATTCTATTGTGAGTGTGTGTGTAAGATTAGATAGGTTTTGTAAAGGTTACCAAATGAATCACTTCTCCTAAGTGATACTTTCCCTCCCTTCCAGAGGATTGAACCTATACATACAACCATATTAGCACATTTGTAATTGTAGTTATACATTCATAATAAATCCATATGCATCATAAAACTTTAGCATATTCATATAGCAATGATACATGTTCATCTTCAATGTAAACATAATTACTTTTGCAAGGAAATAATACCTATTTCAGTATTCCATTCGTTTAGAAAAAATATCAAAATCATGACTGCATTCACCATTCTATTTACCTGTGAAGGTAAAAGTAACTTAGTAACAACAAGACGTGGTGTGACATATTTCCCCCCTTGTGAATCATCGTCCTCAATGATTTAAAGCACATTAACATATATATAAATTCAAATAGGGATTTTACTTACCTTTTCCAAATCATGTAAGAATTATAAAATAATCTTCCCTTGTAACATCACTTCTTGTAATATTTCCCTTCTTGGACCTTGCATCGAGTGTCATTGTTAATGCATAGGGAGAACTTGTGTACCTTACACATACTTTCTCTCTCAGAGAGCTTTATTGTAATATTATTACCTCGTATGTACATCCTATGTACAATGCTAACTATATACCACATGAAATTTGTGTCATAGTGACTGGAAAACATATTCTCATTGGCCCATAAATTCATCCTTAGTGTAACCCAAATAGATAAGGAATGTCAGTGTATTGTACACTACACCGTGGGTCCCATCCTTCCCTTTGGTATTTACATCTTCAAATAATTCAGAAGCCAAGTTCGTACATCACTTACACATCCATTTCCCTTAAACATAATAGTAATTCTCTTGACTACTTTTCCATCTTGAGCATATCATCGCTCTTGGACACCTGTCAATTATGAACATAACGATACTGCTTTATATTTTAAGCTTTGTATCAACAAGGTTTCTCATTGATCTTTTGACCTTCTATTCTATTTGAAAACCCTTCTGATATAAGGTTAACCCCATTTCTTAGCCTATTTCATCCTAATAGATTTTTCAACCTTCCTTTCCATATAATGGATCAAATATCAATGATAGAAGTTTATAAGTATTCTACAAATCATTCAAGATTTGGTTTACCACTTTTTCCTATCCGGCTATAATAATATATTAAGAATTCATTCAATTGAATTTCTCATAATATGATCATAGTTTACAAAACCTTATCATTATTTTCGTGTACTCATCTAAGATAACCCTCTTAGGGACACTAAGAAACTACTTCACACAATGAATTATTTAGGACCAAAATCCTATAAATAAAAATTTCAACCAATGTTGGTTACCTTGGTGAGTCTATCCACCATATAATTTTATGTCAATTCCATTGACATAGATAGAATAAACTATCTTGTGTTCTACCACTTCCCTTCTGGAATCTCAAGAGAGTATTCATGTCTTGTTGATGATGACATTCGGTCTTCATCTCCTAGCACATTGGACAATAACTTGCTACATACTCTGCAATATCTTTCTCCATCTTTTCCCAAATTTTTTGGTTCCTCATTCAACACATAATTTTTTCATTTCAATGTCCTGAATATGACATCAATTCCTTCATTTCATTTCTTAATCTCCCAAAATTTTGGGTACTTAGGTTCTTTTACATCCCATAATAGTCTATTCCCACTAAAGGAAAACCTATTTTTTGGTCTCATTCCACATTGATTCTCTAGTTTAATGGCTAGATATTTTGTGGAGATAAATCTCCTTTATCATAGGACATCCATACCTTGAATTTCTTTCATCCTTAAATCATTTTCAAAATTGTAATCCAAATTTTTGCTCAATCTATCTTTCTCAATTAGAATTGGTACCTTTTCAAGTAACAATTCTTGTTCAAGAATGTTGGTTCTCAAAATATATAAAATTTAATTACATACCTAATTACCAAGCATGAATGTTTCTCAATAACTCCAAATCATGAATAATTTAGATCATTCCTTACTTATTCTTAGGCAATGATCTTCCCTTTCACGATCAAGTAATCTACCTATCCTTTTCTAAGGCATCAATGATAATAAAAACCGATCTTTCAATCAACCATATAGATAATGTATTGAGTGATAATATTCCTTCTCATTGGTCATAATCTTGAACTTTTCATTATTTTTCAATAATTCCAATAATTTATTCTTATGGTCACAAAATATATGACTTCATTAACATCATGACTTACGAAGAAGTCAAAAGTTCTTCCAAACCAAAAATATATATATTATTTTCATTGGGTGGGGTACTTTATCTAAATCAATCCACTCTCTTTCTTCCCCCCTTAGTGTTTCAACAACATTCGATCAAAAAAAAGTTGAACTCCTAGCAAATATTTTCTTTCCCAAAATGATTTACCATTCCTTGTTTTTGGCTTTCTATTGCCTTTTTCTTGCCTCCATGGCATGCCTTGAATATACTTTTTCCAAAGTTAGATTCATCATTAATCTCTAATCTTATAGATTCAACATTTTGGATCGTCAAATAAGAGATCTAATGAATAATCAACAACTTTACAAGTTAAGAGACACTCTAATATTCCAATTCTTTTTTCCATTTATACAAATATCCTTTTTATGGAGGAATACCCATATCCACAAAGCCTCTTTTATTGATGTGTTGTCAACTTAAAGAATTGTTTCCTTACTAATTATATTGATTTGACACATAGTGTCACACTGTGTCCCATTTCCTTTTGGAACCCCAAAACATGTTTGTTGGTAAGTTGGTTTATTTAATCTACACTTCTACCAAACTTAGTACTAACCAAACCTTTGTTGGGCCAATCTGATTTACCTTTTTTAGGTTCCTTTCTCTATATCACATTTCCAAGTGGCTTGTACCAATTGTTGGTACTTTCTCATAACTTTAAGCACTCTAAAGTTGTTTGGTTTCTTTTTCTCATCTTAATCAGAACTCCAAATTGATCTCGTCAATTTTGGTTAGTGGAACCATGTACACTTCATCGATTACTTCTTTTTTGACCATTCTAGTCTCTTCCCATATTTCAAGGTACTACCTCCTTTCTTGCAAGATCTTATCCTTGCACAAAAATGATTTTTTTCAAGAGTTCTCCAACCCCTTGGATACCTCCTTCATTGATTTAAATTCTCAAAATGTTGATTTTCTACTTCGTTTGAAGTTTTCCATTTTATGCCTTCAATGCATTCATAGATTCATAGTATTCTTACTAAATCCAAAAATCCTTGACTCTTTGCAACTATAGGCCACTTCCAGTAAGGGGTTATTTCATTTTCTTCCTATCCCCTTAGAGTCATTTATCTATTTAGTAGGGTGAAGGTACATTTTGACTACCCTTCACAACCTTCCTACATAACCTGATTGCATAATCTCCCGATATCCAAGGGGGTATCATAAGGAGTTGGAGTTTCCAATTCTAGGGTGACTCTTATCTTGTCTAAAACTTAAACAAGTTTCCTGGAATTTTATCTTCCTTTTCATTTCCCTTGTTCCTTTCTCTTGCCATCTTGGCATAAGAACTTTTCAACCATTATCTTTTGATAAGGTTTACACATTCTTTGTGTAATGAGATCATAGGCTCTAGACCTGAACTTGGTAGCTTTGATACCACATGTAACAACCTCGGTGTTCTACTTAGCAAAATTACAAATATTTCACCTCAAGTGAATAACCCATGGTGTCATAGCTTAGCAATAAATTTTTTTTCCATAGTGTAAATTACATGCACATTTGAAACAAGCACCATTCCAAACTTCCATTGAATTTCACTGTAATTTCACAAATCTTTTGATGACAAAGATTTAATTTGAATAAATTCAAGTTTATCATTACATCCTTCCATATAAATGGGTACATGATACATACATAGCTCTTTTGAGCTTCATATGGCAATAGATATACAAACTATCCTGATGTCACCACGATTTTGCATACATTCTAGATGTCCTTGCTTGTTGGTGCATGCACTCTAGTTGTCCCCAATGTTGGCACAAATATTTTGCAAACCTCAGCCACTAGCACTTTTCTGCCAACCACAAACTCAAATGTAGTCCCCCACACATCTGTCACATATGAAAAGATGGCCCTTCCCTTCAACAAAGAGATTGGTTGGTAAACCCCATAACAATAGCCTATCTGAGCTTAGTGTTATGTCCTACATGGCTAGAACTTGTAGATCCTACAATCCTGAACTAGCATGCATAAATAGATCATAGTGAATTGACAGTGTAACCAATGGAAACTTACACTACTTTGGCCAAATTATTCTCACCTTGTACTTCAAGTGATAGTCATCCTATTCACATACACTTTTATAGCTCAGTTTGGATTATGACCGTTCATATACTATGCTTAGGTATTTTCCTTCCATAGGTAATCCCTAACTTTAGACATAACCTATTCCCCTTTTCCTAATCACAATGGTATCTCTACCAATAAATCCTAAGCATAAATTACCCCATTCAATGGATATTCCCATCTAGGTATAACATATGAGATTTTCTAGTCTATAAATTAACTTTGCATAGATAAGCTATTCACTTCAGAGGACAACCTAGTCCCAAGTATAACTTTATAATCTAAAGTATAGCTATATAAGATTCATCTAATCATAGATTAAATATTCATAAATAACTGACTCCATTTAGTAATGTATCACATTAGTAGGTGGTTCTCATCAAGAGTATATCCACATCAATGAATGACCTCAATCGAAGAATAATCATATCAATAGATGATTCCATTCAAGTGTGTAACCTCCTTAATAAAAAGAGTCATTCAAAAGAGTAGAATCTTGTCAACATTATGACTCCATATCAAGAGTATAAAGCAACTGATCAAGTAGCATCTCTAACTCAATAGGTGATCCCACCTATGCCTCTAATCATATTGTAACTCATTAACTCAAGTGATCTACTTAACCACATAGGTGAGTCTCAACCTTAGTATATCTTAATCCTAGGATAAAGACATCAACCAATGACTAATCTGATCATATAGGTTAATCTAACGCTATATGTTCCAATCAAGACCAAATGTACAACCCAACCAAGTAGGTTATTCCAAACCTATAGGTTTCAATGGGTATTCAAGTACATATTCCAACCTAGTAGGTAAATCTTAACCTAAGGTTTCATTCTTTTACTCAAATAGACTTCTCGACCCAAATAGGTTATTCTAAACCTAGGGTTTCATTTGAGTGTAAAGTCTGATCAAGTGATCATTCAAGTAAAGATAATTGATGTGGTTTGCATAAATTCACATCATATCTTTCATTCCCTCACTTTTTTTTAATGCTAACCTTAACATTCCCAAGGTTTCCTAGCATAACAAGCTATAGTGTCAGGTCACTTCATGATGTTGATACATATAGGAGTATTAGTACTCTTTCTTAAGCTAATCACATTTAATGGTATTTCTACCCATAAAGAGAAAGTACAGGTTACTCTCCCTTCAATGGATAATTAAATCCTAGTTGTAACTTACAAGCTATCTAATATAATCAAATAACTTAGCAATGAATAACCCATAAGTTATCCTTGTTTAATCATATCTAGTATACTTGTACTAATGACAAACAATTCCTCCTATTAAGGAGTAAATACAAGCACTTTCATAGAAAAGCCTAAAAAAACTTATTTTTCCTTTCCAAAGTAAATGATATGATTTCCTAATGTGAGTATTCTCAAGAAATTTTAAAAAAGCAATCAAATCTCATTATTTCATAAATAAAGACAAATAAGAGAAGACTATATCTTCATGCTTGTAATACGCTTGACCCAATTGGCTGAATTGACGCACAACCATATATTGACAGCTTGCTAGCCTTCAGTTTTCCACCTCAAAGTGATAATTCACTATGTCCTCTTTCACAAGATAACTCAATGCTCTCACAAAGTAACTCTAAGATCTCACAAAATAACTCTAAGCTCTCATAGAATATAGCTCTCAGAATATTTGCAGCAAAATAGATTTTAAGAATAATGCATCCCAAATGAGAGAGTTATGTCATCTATTTATATAGAAAAATGAGAAATTGATGCAAAAAGATAAGGCATGTCAATTGATAGCACTCCACATGTAGAATGAATCACCTCACACAACAAAAAGGTTACAAAAATCTAAGTCAAAACTTAGCTTGGAATTCTAGAAGTCGACCTCTTTAGCTTGACAGTAGCTCAAGACTAATTCAAATATGCACATGCCTAAAATATAAGAATTGATTTGCAAACAAGATAGAACTCTAAAAAAATAGAGCATTAATAAAATGGCACCAAGTTGCAGCCTTTTACCTATTCCTTTGGTGCGGTTTACCAAAGTAACAGTCCCCCACTTACAAGCAACACATATTCTATATCGACTTGGTCATAGTCTCTTTATTTGAAAGAGGAGGATGAATCAACTCCACTTAAATAGCGTTCAACTATGCTTTGACCAACATATTTATATTGATATTATCTATTCCCATATTATGCATTCAAAACACTTTACACAACCAATGCAATATTTCCATCGCTTAATATCGTTTGGATAATAAATGTTCCAATATAAAGTAAAATGCTAGATTCCAAATAATGATGCATCATGATGTGGTATCAACCAAATCTTTTAACTTCATATAGTTCAACTTTATCAAATATCAAACATATGAATTAATCATCCTTTAATACTTGCATAACACATATACAAATCAACCTATATTAATCATATATATAAATATATATTTATATGTATACATGTACATATATATAAGTCTATGAATAGCCTCAATGCTATGTCTTATATATATGTAAATGTATATATACACTAATATATATATATATATATATATATATATATATATTCCACATCAATTAAATATATATATACATTTGATAATCAAATGAATAAGATCAAGTTAACATTCATATAATAATCATATCTACTATATAAATACATACATACATATTCCTCTATGTACATGTATATGTACGTATACATATACTGATCTATCTGTATGGACATTTCCTTTTGTCACACATACGTATGTATTGACACATGTATACATATGCATATATTTATATATCTTATACATACATATATACATTCGATTGCACAATCAAGCACATACACAATTACTATCTTATTTATAAGAAATATATGTGTGATGTATATATACATATATGCTTACATGTCACATTGTCCCTTTGATAACACCATGCTCATAAGCAACCTGTTTATAATAGTGCATATGTACATCTACGTATGTACTCTCATGTACATGCTCCTCCATGCATACGATCTATCATTGACATGCATATGCATACATATATATACATTCAACGTATGTTCACCTCATCAATAAAGCATTGTAACATAAGGAAGAACTCATAAGCTCCAAACACATAGACATCATTCAAGAATGTACTCAATAGTAATCAAGACCCTTACTAATGCAAACACATCATGTCTAAAGGATGACTTACCAATTCCAAACAAAATAACTTGGCTCAACCATTATACTATGAGTGTGTGCATGTAAGCTCAGATAGATTTCATAAAGGTTACCCAACCAATCACTTCTCCTGAGTGATACTTCCCCTCCCTTCCAGAGTATTGAACCTATCCTTGCAACCATCTTAACACATTTACAATGGTAGTTAGATGTTCATAATAAATCCACATGCATCATAAAGCTTTAGAATATCCATATAACAATACATGTTCATCATCAATGTAAACATAATTACTTTTCTAATGAAATAATACCTTTTTTTAGTATTCCATTAATTTAGTAGACATATCAAAATCATGATTGCATTCACCATCCTATTTACCCATGAAGGTAAAAGTAAATCAGTAACAACAAGATGAGGTGTGACACTTAATCTACCTCATCTCTTTCTATTTCTTCTTCTCTTTCTTCTCTTATAACTTTATCATTTGTACCTCTTTTCTTGGTTGTATTTCTTCCTCAACTTATTCTCCTGCAATTTCATCCACCTAAACTTCTCTCTAGACTTCTTTTTCTCTCATTGTAATTCTTCTTGTTCTTGGGGAGGAGGAAGAGGAGTATCATATGGAGGAGATGGAGGGGGATGTTGGAACCCTACAAAATTTTGACCTACTAATACCTCTAGTGGTTGCATTACCCCTTTTTTATGTTACATGCTAAAAATGATTTTGTAGAATATCCAAAAGATAGTTTTTTCCGCCATTCTATCTTTCCTTCTTTAGGTCCTATTATGGATTCAAGCCCCGCATGAAAATTTGGAAAATTTCAAAATATTCATTTCTTCTTTAATTCCCCCTTCTTATATTTTCCTTTTTGTTCAATTGGTGATTCAAGTCCCAAATAGATACTTGGACTAAGGTCAAAATCGACTTCTTCCATTTGATCCCACTCTTCCCTTTTTTTCTTTCATGTAGTTGGGACTTTGGTTCTCAATTATACTTTTGGAGATAAGTATGAAAGATTCGTGACCTTTATAAATTCATATCCCTACCTTTTCCTTTCATCCCATTGATACTTTGGGTCCCGATGGGACAATCAGACTCACTTTTTGCAAGTCTACAAGCTCTTTGTGGCGAGTCTTTCTTTGACCTGCGAAAGTGTAGAAAGTTGTCATGTGGCACACTTTCCATGATTTTACCAAATCCTTGTGCCGGGCTCCTCTTCAGCCCATGGAAGCATGAAAATGTTCCATGTGAAACACTTTTTTTTGAGTTTTCTAACTCCTTGTGGTGGGCCCCTCTTCAGCTCACAGATGTGTGAAATGATGCCATTTGGCATGAAAAACTTTGAGAATGGATCTAAGTCTAATCAAGATTAGGGATCTCAATTGAAATTATTTCCTTGTCCTATTAAGACTTCATGCCCTTATAAGACTTTTGGACCAAAGGTCATAAAGGTCCAAGTTTGATCAAGATTCCTGATCCTAATCAGTTTTCTTCTCTCATCACATTAGGACTTCGAGTCTCGACAAGAATTTCAAACCTAAGGTCCAAAATTTCAAAAGTTCAATCGAGTTTCCCATTCTTGATCGGTCTCCCCTTTCTTATTTATAATCCCATTGGGACTTTGAGCCCAACAATCCAACCAGGATTCCTAATTTTGATTGTTCTTTCATTTTTTCTAGGATCTTATCAGGGTTTCAGGACCTAATTAGACTTTCAAACCAAAGGTCCAAAATTCTAGATCCATTTTGGTTTCCCAGATCTGATTTCCTTTCTTGTTAGGAATTCATAATTTTTATGGAATTTTGGATTTTCAACTCAATAGTTTGAATCTTATTTCTATTTTTGCTCCCACCCTTCAATTCTTTCTACCTTAGGATCTTATCAGGTTTTCATGACCCGATTGGACTTTTGGACATTCTTCAAAATTTTCAATTTTTCACCATTAATGTTGTAACAACTCTCTCAACTACTAATTTGATTCTTGGGGCTACAACAATTATCTTAAATGCATTCCTCAACAATTGTAAGTGGGATAAGGTAGCGACCATGCTTTTTTATGGTTCTCAATCCTCCTTTCTATCAAAGCTCCAATCTTGGCTATGATTTACTACAAATTTCATGGGGGTTTTGTTCCTCATTTGTGTGCTCATTGATGTAGGGGAATGAATTCTTCATGGGAGTTAGGTGTTTGTGGTACACAAAAGCATGGGGGCCTATGCAGTTTCTACCATTTTTGGCTCCTAGTCCCAATGTACCTCAAGGAGGTAAAATAAGATAAATTACTATTTTCAAGAGGAGGAGATTTAGAAAAAGAGAGAAGAGAAGAGATAAGTAGTTACAAAGCCAACAAAAGAAATATTTTCACAAGAAATTCTAGGTTTCAACTTTCAGTTCTAGGTATAGCAATTTTGTATTGTAATGATTTGGGTTTGATCCCAAGCTTGTAATAACAATTTAAAACTCTTAATATTATGTGATTAAAGGCATAATAAACCTTAGAAAAGTGTCTACTTATGTATGGTATGTATTTCCAAGTGTATAATTGATTAGTTTTTCAAACAAAAAATTGTAAAATCTGTGCAAGGCCTTTGCATGGTATCTTTTCAATATAATAAAGGAAATGTATGGTTATGCTTGAGGATTACTAATTAGTCTCTCTTAATATTTTGGAACTATCTATTGTATTTCTAAATGAATATGTAGAGCTTAGATTGCAAGTGCATTTCAAAAGGAATAGTCTTTTATGGTGACTTGATTAAGTCATTTCCTCATTTTTCATTTATTACATCTTTGGTTAAATCTAGAGACTTTGTTTCCCAACAAATAAAGGCACTAGTCTATGATTGCATTTCTCTCCTATCACCCTCAAAACACTCCAAACACATAAATTAAAAAAACCTTTAAAGTTTTATTTTCTATGATTTACTGCCATGTCTGAATAAATATAGCAATACAAGGGTGTATCATAAACTCATTCTCAGACACATATATGGTAGATTATCTGTTAGCAAGATGCTCAACCTTGTCCAAAATTTAGCACATAGGTATATTGAGACAATATTATTGGGATACATTATGCAGTGGGTATAGTTTTTTGTAAGATATTGTTTAGTGTTTCAAATCATCAATTTTGTATCTTAGGGAAAACCCCCTTGGTCTTGTAGATACAGAAGTGAAGGAGGTCTTACCCACCATAATCATTGGCCCTTAGTTGCTCAGCCTAAATATAGGCTTGTGGTAATTTACCAAGCTTGGCACCTCTGACATATAGAATATTATAAAACCTTAGGTATTTAGGGCCTACAACTTCAATCACCAACAAAACGACATTGTTATCGAGGAGTAAAAAGTAGTAAAAGAAGTTTTCAATTGTGGATTTTGTTTGGATAAGTTTGGAATCCAATCAACTTACACCAATAGAGTGACACATGAAGAATGGAAAAGGTTGATGGATTGATGTTAATTGAAGAGTTTTTTGGTGGCTATAACCCAATATCAAATTTGTTCCTTAGAGATTCATATAATTTAAGGATTTATTCAATTTTGTGAGGTGGTGACTCTTCTATCAAAGAACAAGGTTTTGTTGTTTTTGTTCATGTTTCATGAACACATATCAAGTGATTGCAACTAAGTATTTGGTACTCTATTTTCTTCCATCTCAAAGCAAGGTTTGTTTTTTAATAAATAAGCTACTTTCTTTATCCTCTTTGTTTTACCTTGTATAAGTAATTATAACCAACCATGGATTGTTAGAATGTATGTATAAACCTTATGGATACTTCATCAAATGTAACATATAATTTGAAACCTAAAGAGTATGAAAGGATGCATGTTCAAAAAATTTATGAGGATGAATCACCCAACTATTCATATAGCCCAACACAAACAATATATTTATATTTAATCATAAAATCATCCATAATTGAAAAGAAGTTAAGGATAGAGGATCTTAAAGAGCTCGAGAGACAATGTGAGTTTCAATTCAAGGCTCTACAATTATAAAAACCCATTTATGTTATAAAAAATGGGTTTCTTCATCTCTTATTTTCTTGTTTAATCCCATTTATAAGAATCTTTACCTTTCTTGGGTCAACTATGAATGGAAAATGATGAGACCTGTTCAATCTATAGATTGATGCCTAGGTTCGATGGTTATGATCAATTGGATGGGGATGCACATGTTGAGGTACTTTTAGAATTCATGGAGAGGTATCAATTTGAAAATGAAGACATGTGGATGATATTTTTAGTTAGGTCATTGGATGGAAATGAAATGAATTGGCATATGAGCTTTCCCAATAATTCTTTTACTTTATGGAATCAATGTGTGACTGCATTTGAAGAGGAATATGCTTTGCACTTGGACCCTTCTGCTCTTGTTGAGGAATTAGAAAACATCACATGGAAAGAAGGAGATTCTAGCATGGAGTTCATTCATAGGTTTTTTGTTTCCCTTTCCTAGATCCCAAATGATTGTAGACCTAGCACACCTTCTTGTATGAACATGTTTCCTAGAGCCTATAATGTTTCTCTAGGTTCTGATTCAATACAAGAAGAATTTCATTTGTAAAACATGCATTAGGATATGTTCCTTGATTTCATTGATGATGTGAGAAGGGAAATGATTGTAAAATTATTATCCTCAAGGATAGAGGCTCCTAGTGGTGAACTTGTTGTTGAAGACAATGATTATTTGGAGATGGCATCAAGTAGAAGAACAATATCAAGTGATGATTTTTTTGTAGATGGGTAGAAGAAGGTTTGTTTCCTTTTATGAAAACAATATAGATGAAGATAATAGTGTGTGAACTTACCTTTAGTTGGATAAATCATCTGTGGGTAATTGTATTGAAAAAATAAATCATGATTTCTATTATGTGAATGAGGAGTATGACCCTACTATTTTTGAAATAGTGTGAACAACATAGAGGATGTGTAGCCGAGAGATTAATAAAATGAATCAAATTAGGTATATGATTATGAAAATCATGCATATGTTGGTGATGTAAGTTGAATGAACATGAAATTACCTTTTTTTTTTATATTTAATCTTATTTTGTCCCTTTTTTTTTATTTTGAGGTTTCCACTAATTGTTTACATAAGGATAGCATAGGTGTACTTGTACATGAAAATAAACATGTAGAGATAAGTTTTTATAATGCTAATAATATTCATTGTGAAGAGTTTTTACTTGAAGAATGTGACTGTGGTGATCATATGGATGCATATGAGATCCTATTTCTTTGGTGTGCAACTTATAGTCTTCCTTATGCAAAATACACTTCAATAGGGTCATATGAAAGTGATGTTGAGTTGAGAATGGAAGGATAAGTGTACCATAGGTTTAATTTTTATAGCACATATGTCACAGAATATTTCCAAGAGATTGAAACAAAGAGACAATATGAAGAGTGTAGCTCTTTACATAAAGCGTTTCATAATCTAAATGGTTGTGTTGATGAAGTTTGCATCAACATAAATGACTGTAGGGCATGCTGATTGTTTGTTATCCCTAAGGTGAGTGAATTTGAGTATGAGGAATTCCTTTGTGATGAATATTTAGCTTCTCATAGTGTGGATACCAATGTCCTTGATTTTGAGAGATTCACTTGGGCCCAATATGCATCATGCAATGGTGTTGAGAAGCAATAAGATCTCCACGTTGATCATATATTGGTTTCTCATGTTTCTTATATCCATACACTTCAAAGTTTTCAATTTGATCTATTAAAGGATGAGTTCCCCCTACAAGTCAACAAGATCAAGTGAGGTATTTTTCTTTGCAAAGGGAATTGGAGGCATTCTCTTTTTTCCTTGATCATCCGTGGAGGTCAATAGGTATGAAAATACCATGGTTTTAGGTGATGTTGACCTATATTTTTAATGTATGTCACCATCTACTATAAAATGAAGGATGTAGTACATGTAACTATGGTGGCTCATGTTATGTGGTTTCCATGCAATAGCAAGATCAATGATGGAAAAAAATTCACTTTTTAAGTGGTAATCATATATTTGAGCTTGCAAGAAGAAGGCTACACTTACTCCAATTATGTGATAGAATCAACTATGGGTTGAGGGAAATCAGTTCATTCAACAAGTTTTTCTTTGATAGAGGCAAGTATTGGTTCTTCATTTTTGGGGGCCTAGGGCCACCAAATGATTTTTCAAGGTAGAAGTTTTAGTGTTGAAAAAGTAAGCCTATATAGAGACCCAATGGATGACGGGTTACTTCCAAAAGATCTAGATTCCCATTGTTCTTGCAAGAGACACACATCCCCAACTAGAGCCACTATTGACACCCTATAAAATTTTCACCTACCAATCCCTTTAGTGGTTGCATTACCCCTTTCCCATTTTGCATGGAAAAACCCATTTGGAAAAATTTCTAAAAAATAGTCATTTCCCCTTTCTTTCTTTCCTTCTTTAGGTCCTTTCAAGGATTCAAGCCCCAAACAAACATTTAGACCAAGTACAAATGTCTATTTATCATCTAATTCCACCTTCTTCTATTTTCCTTTTTTTTGGTTGAGGATTCGGGTCTTGAATAGACACTTGGACTAAGTGTTGGAACACAACAATCTACTAAGAGGGGGGATGAATCAGTAGATCTTAAAATTTCAACCCTTATATGCTTTATATATATTAAGACTTAACATGCAAGTTCATGAACATGCACACACACAAGTATCACATAACACAATATGTACGTGGAAACCCTATATGGGGAAAATCCATGATGAAAAATGTTGCTAGGAGCTACTGTCCTAATCTAGCCTCACAATAAAAGTTTAGTTACAATGTTTAAGGGTTTTTTCCCTAAGGATACACCAATTCCCTACCTTTAGGAGTACCCACTCCAAGGAAGCACCCACTTCCTACTTTGAGCACCTACCCAGATATTTGATTGTACCCACCAATCAAATTTACAATAATGTTAGTTATAGATTGTTCGATAGAACACAATTCATTGATGCAACTTAGTTTGCAACTCCTCAACACTTGATTTTGACCTTTGTACCTTTAGTTGTGCTTAGCATCTCTTCTGTTCTTTTCTTGTAGGTGATTTGTAGCATTAAATTGAATTTCTCTTCTTTCAACTACTATCGTGCAGTCCCTCTTCTTCTATTAGTGTATTCTCTATCCATCTTAAGATACTTATAGATACACCACACTCTCTTGCTACACTTTCTCTAGGAGTTCATTATCTATCTTCCTTTAGGTGCTAAACAAGGATATTGTTTCCCTTCATGCTTCTTTTCACCAAGGTTTTCTTTGTCTATCTTAAGAGACAATTTTTTGCTCAGATGCAACACACACACACTCTTTCTTTTACCAACATCACTCTTACACAAACATCTTTCTTGGAAATCTCCTCTAATTTATTCATCACCAACTATATTCATAGTCTTGAGATGCACAACCACACTCAATGATTCTCTAATAGGGTTCCATATTTAACTTCTTCAATATGCTACTAGATCATTGAAACACTATCCACTTATCACAAATCAAATATTTTTCTAATTTTGGCATACTGAACAGCTAAGATCACACTTTCATTTAATTAATACTCTATGTAATAGATCTTATTTTGATTCTTCACCACCTAAATGTCAGTATCACCAATCTAATTATCTTATCACCATTAACACTGGTAGCTAGAACAGTTGGGCTAACTGAATTCATTCCAAGATTTGATTGTGGTCGAAACCCTAGATCACACTATTATAGTTGTTAATGTTTCTTAGTTTGAATCTATTTTGTTGGTCTGCTTCTTTTTGTGCCATGATCCATTGATCAAAATTGATCAGTAAACCTTTTAAAAAATGACTTTTGCATAAGCAATTTACTTTAATAGTCTCCATTGATTTTTCCATATACATTTTATTGAGGACAAGTCCCAAAAGATACACATCACAAATCTATAGTTTCGTGGGGTAAGACATGATCCCACCAAGTCTTTGGTGGACTAGTAGATTATCACCATCTATTATATTGGAATACTCATGCAATCCACAACAGAGATGTGAATTGCTATATCGATCAAACAAACACTGCCACTTGTCGTCATGTCACCAATCATCCTTGATACCTATATGTCACTCTGGTCCCACAAAAGGCATCACCATGCTATTATGGGGTATCTAGATGGGAATCTACAATATTCACACTGAGCTCCCAAAAAGGACCTTAGATCTTTAATCTTCAATCACCATTGTAGATTATACCAAGGAAAAATATTTACCTTGTGACTAGGAAAGTATTATGATCGTTAAACATTTGTCAGGCTGATAGGCACAAGGAAAGAAGGCTACTTTCTCAGAAGAACTCAAGGGATTAAGTTGTCACTTAAGTAACCTGAAACCGGTAATAGATAGTCATTGTTGAAATATAACTTTTATTTCAATGCCACGACTAAATATGTATGAGTTCATCCTGACACCCAAGCAACACAAATATCCCACGAAGGATATCATACAGACATCCACTTTTGAAATCAATGGAAATAATATGCTAACAATCTCCCCCTTTATCATTGATGACAAAACTAAATGCTCATCCTTCAATTTATGGTTTGATACCAATTGTAAATAGTAACATTAGTGCTTTGTACCAGTTGAACCATTTAAGCAATTCACTCCCCCTTTGACACGTGTCTCTTCTCATATTTCTCCCATGCTCCAATTTTGAGAATTTGCTCACATTTCTCCCCCTTTGAAATCAATGGAGAAGGGAAGAATCCTCCTAAAAAAATACTCCCCCTTTGACAAGCAATTCAAATAGAAAGTGGGAATCCTTGACTATGCAACCATCAAGTTGTTAGATAGTCACAAAACCAATTTACCCTACTTGATCTCATTCTCCATTACCAGGGATAAATAAAGTACCAATTAAGCTCCCCTTGGATTCATTCCCTATCACTAACTTTTAGTGATATGTTGTGGGAGCAATCACTCCTAGTTTCTACCTCAGATATTCAAATTGATCCTTTGGAAGAGGCTTGGTGAAAATTTCAGCCACTTGTTCTTTGGTGGGAAAATATTTTGTGCTAACCTCTTTGTTTGCAACCTTCTCTCTAATGAAGTGATACTTTATGGATATGTTCCTTGTTCTAGAGTGCATCATTGGATTCTTTGAGATGTTTATTGCACTTGAGTTGTCACAAAGAATAGAGATAGTCTCTTTGTTCTTTACCTTGATGTCCTTAAGTGTCTGCTTCATCCATAGGATTTGAGTACAACATGTTGTTGTAGCTACATATTCTACTTCTGTTATGGATAGAGTTATTGATTCTTGATTTTTTCTCATCCAAGAAACCAATTTATTTCCCAAAAAGAATGCTACACTACTGGTTCTTTTCATGTCATCTACACTTCCTTCGCATCAACATATGAGTATGTTGTCAAAGAAGAATCCTTACTCTTGGGATACCATAGCCCATAATCAATAGTGATTTTCATATATCTGAAAAATATTTTTGCTGTGTTGACATGAGATTCTTTTGGTGCAGCCTAAAACCTTACAACTAAAAATATTGCTTACATAATATCTAGCCTTGATGCAATTAAGTACATCAAGCTACCAATCATTGAACTATACATAGTCTGATTTGCATCTAGTCATTCATCTGATTTACTCAACTTACATCTAGTTATCATGGGGGTACTGAATGGTCTACATCCTCGAGACCAAACTTCTTAAGCATTTCCTTAGCATATTTGGTTTGAGATATAAACATCCCATTCTTAGTTTGTACAATTTGTAAACCAAGGAAAAATGACAACTCCCCTAACATTGACATCTCAAATTCATCTTGCATATGCGTAGAAAATATTTTACACATCTTATCATTTCTACCTCCAAATATGGTGTCATCTATATATGCAACAACAATAATCATGTGCTCACCTTCTAACTTAAAGTATAGATTTCTATCTACACATCCTTTCTTGAATCCTTGTTATTGCAAGTACTGGTCTAATCTGGAATACAGTGCTTTGGGTGCTTGCTTAAGACCATATAGTTTTTTCTTTAATCTTCACACATAATCATCATCTTCTAACAATTGAAAACCTTCTAGTTGCTCTATGTAGACTTTCTCTTCTAGGTTTCTATTAAGGAATGTAGATTTAACATCCATTTGGTACACTTTAAATCCTTTATACATTGAAAATGCAAGAAACATTCTGATTACTTATAATCTTACCATAGGTGTGAATTTTTCTTCAAAATAAATGCCTTCAACTTGATCATACACCTTGCACAGTAATCTTGCCTTATTTATTACTACAACTCCATCTTCATTCAGCTTGTTTCTAAACACCCATTTAGTGCCAATCACATTTTTTTTCTTGGGGGTCTAGGAACCAACTCCCATTTTTTATTCTTTTCAATTTGATTTATCTCTTCTTCCATGGACTCTATCCAACTCTCATCCTTGTTGGATTTAGTAAAAAAATTTCATTCAATCTAAGATAGGAGAGAAAAGTTAAGTTGTTATTTGTTTCTTGCAAGTATCCTTCTGGTCTGAACTCCTTCATTTTTGTCTCCAATTATCTAATCTGCTAGGTGATCTTCTTGCACATATTTTGCAGGTTCCTTCTCAACCTCTTCTTCAATATTTGCCACATTTTCTTCATAATTTGAATCATCTTCAAATTAATTTTGATTGGATTTGATATGATTTATACTTTCATCAACATTGATATTGATGATTTCCACAATCTTATCCATTCTTTTGCTATATTGTTTATAGGCTTTACTTTGGGTGGAATATCCTAGAAATATTCCTTCATCACTTATTGATTCAAAGCTTTCCAATTTTTCATCTTCTCTCTTAATGTAGAATTTTCTTCTAAACACTTTGAAGTGCTTAATAGAAGCAAGCCTACCATACCACAGTTCATAAGAAGTGTTATTTAACTATGTGCTCTGATTTGGAATCTATTTAGAATATATACTACAGTAAAATAGCTTCTCTCCAAAACATATCAGATAATTTGGCCTCATTTAATATTGTTATAGCCATGCCCTTGAAAATTTTATTCTTTCTCTTAATAACTCCATTTTTTTGTGTTCTAGGTGCATAATATTGTCTCTTGATTCCATGTGCCTCACAGTATTCAAAAAAATCACTTGAGGTAAATTCTCCTCCTTTTTCTAATCTCAAACATTTAATTATTCCCAAATCTTTTTCAACCATTTTCCTGAATATCATAAATCTTTCAAATGCTTGTGACTTGTCCCTTAAGAATGTTACCCATGCA
>VDFB02388465.1:0-12818 GCA_007258455.2 Sequoia sempervirens | reverse complement strand
AATATAACTCCACATTCTAATGCTTTTTCGGTGACTTAGTTTATGTAGGTTTTATTTTAATTTTCTCTTTAGGGATGTAAAAATATATTTATAAAAGGTCATGGTTTGGTAGAAACAAATAATACATATGATAAATAATACAAGGGTGTGGGTTTTTATTTTAAAAATTCTGGTAAATCCAAGACACTTGAAATATTAATTTTAAGAGCAATCTCATATAGAGGTTGTATTTATGTCTAAAATTTTAATTTTAATATTCATACAAGCATATCTATTTGGAAATAGCCGATTTGATTCATATTTATATTTTGTTTATTTGATAATATTATGGCATATTTGAATATATTTATTCAGCTTCAACTTATTTATATTGTTCAAGTAATCTATTATTAAACTTTGTGAGGTTGTTGTTGTTATTGTTGTGTGTGTGTGCTTGTGTGTCCAATACACACTCACTTCACCCTCATTTAATCTTGGTGATCAAAAAGTAGTAATCTGTTTTATAAAAAAATATTGAAATCATTATAATGGTATTATAAATTTGATCTTGTTAGCCTAAGGAAAGAATGGTAAAGGGGAAGAAAAAATAAATTGAAGGATTTTTTAAAAATTAAATAATCCTAATGACCTTCCATTAAACTTCATTAATTCCATTACACACTAAGGAAAAGCATTGGTTAGTTATAGAATATTGGATATATTTTAATTAATATTTAATATATTATCCAAACTATTATTATTATCATATAATATAATATATAACTATTATATAGTTTATGGTTATATTATATATAATAGTCTTGATAAGTATATATTTATAGTTCTATTATATTTGTGATAATATATTATATAATAATAATGATTATTAATTAATAATAATTTTTATTTTTTTTTTTTTAATAAAACAGGTAAAACTTTATTGAAAATCAGAAGAGAAGATTACAAAAAATTCGGGCCACAAAGACCCGCCAACAGCAACATAGCAACACACATCAGCCTTCCTCATTATGACCATCCCCATCTTTAACTAGAATCCCTTCTAAATCCTGGCGGAACTCCTGGGGAACTTGCTCCCACCCATCAACCTTCCAACCGAGAAGATTCTCAGAAGCCCACTTGGCCAAACAATCAGCAGCCCTATTCCACTCCCGAGGAATATGAACAAAGGATATAAACTCCATCAAAGACCCAATCTGTAAAATCTGTTGCACCACTCCAGCCAGCTGCCAGCTAACATTAGACACCGTCCGATTATTTATCAAACCAATCAGAACCTGAGAATCAGATTCACAAATAACCCTGCGCCAACCCAAAACATAAGCCCTCTCAAGAGCATAGAGAATCGCCAAACCTTCCATAAGGTTGATAGACTGCTCCCCTTCGTGAGCAGAGAAGAAGAAAACCACAGAGCCCGAAGAATCCCGACCAATTCCACCAATTCCAGCAGGACCAGGGTTGCCTCTTGAAGAACCATCAGTATTGATCTTCAAGATGCCATCCGGAGGGGGCATCCACCTGCCCACCCTTTGGACTTTTTGTTTCCCCCTCCTTCCCCTCTTGACGCAAGCCGAAGCTGAAGACAACCCCTAGATTCCAAGTCTCTCCACCTTCTCAGCGTCCCCTTTGTCTAAAGGGAAAACCACCTCACACTTAGCTTCCACCGTCTCCTGAATCATAGCCCTAACTCTTTGCCAAACTTGTTGGAATATCATCCTTTCACCCCGAAAAATTCTACGATTTCGTTCAAGCCAGATCTGCCACAGTATGAAAGTAGGACCTACATACCACACCTCCTGCAGGAAAGAGGTTCCAGAAGGAGGTCTACCCACACTGTTCCAAAACTCCACCAGTGAAGAAGCATGAACACACGGGATTCTCCAGGCCTCCCACCAAATATGCCAAAGATGCAAAACAAAGGGGCACCAAAAAAACAAGTGGGAAGAATCCTCCTCCACTGCCCTGCACAAAACATAAATAGAAGGGCCTTGAAACCCCCTCTTCTGAATATTGTCCCACGTCAAGCACCTGTTCTAGGCCAGGGTCCAAAGAAAGGAATTACACTTTGGCCAGGAGAACTTATTCCACACTCTCTTCCACCAATGAACCTCCCCCCCTCAAGCCTGTGGGATAACAATCTCTGATATCCAGAAGCAACAGTAAAGACCCCCTTAGGATTAGGAGACCATGAAAGAACATCCTTCTCCTGTAGAGAACTACATTTCCTATTGGAGAGGATTTTGTGCAGCTTAGCACAGTCCTCCTCCATACCAACATCAGGCCACTCGTCAGGGCTCTTCCATCCCACCATTCTCAACTGGTCGCAGGCAGAGGACTTAAAATCACTCACCCTTGACCAACCAACTTCGAGGAACCACTGGCACAAAGTTACCAAGTTCGGAAACTGGGAGAGAATGGGGGGAAAACCATCCCAAGAATCAGACCAGAAGAGAGCTTCCGTCCCCCTTTTGCAAATCCAAAAAAGGCCATCCTTTATGAGATCAGCCCCTTTCTTGAGAGTACCCCAAATCACTGAACCTTTCCCCCTCAAGGAGTACCGAGGAATATCACACTGAGGGATCCCAGGAAAATACTTATGAGATAAAATTCTAGCCCAAAGGTGATCCTGCTCCACACACCAGCACCAATACAACTTAGCAGCTTGAGCCACGCTGGATAGAAAAGACTGCCTTAAACCAAGCCCTCCGAACTGCTTCGGGCTACAAATAATATCCCACTTGACAAGACTCCATTTGGAAGACTGTAGGCTGCCAGCCCATAAAAACTGCCTAGCAAGAGAATCCAACTCCTTAATGAAACTCACCGGGGCAACCTGGATCATGCACCTGTAGGTGGGGAGAGCCTGCACCATAGACTTGAGCAACTGAACACGCCCAGCAAAGGACAGCCATCTGTGAGTCCAATGATTAACCTTCGCACGAAATTTATCCAATATATTTTTCCAAGAATCTCTATGAGGTCTTCCAACAGAGATCGGAATACCCAGGTAGGTCACGGGGAGAGACCCAATATGAAATCTCAAAATGTGAGCAATCCTCCTCTGAATGGCCTCAGGAGTGTTAAAGAAAAAGATGGAGGACTTTTCCTCATTGATCAATTGGCCCGAGGCATTAAGATAAACATCCAAGACTTTACGCATATTAGTAGCTTCCCTGATAGATGCCAGGCCCATCAAAGCAGTGTCATCCACAAACTGCAAATGAGACTGCGAAGGTAAGCCACCATTCCATCTCCATCCCGAAATAAGCCCCAGCTCAACATGCCTTCTCATCAGGCATCCCAGACCCTCGGCAAGAAGGATAAACAAATAGGGAGAGAGGGGGTCTCCCTGGCGCAAACCTCGAGATGCACCAAAA
This sequence comes from Sequoia sempervirens, assembly GCA_007258455.2. Classification (NCBI taxonomy): domain Eukaryota; kingdom Viridiplantae; phylum Streptophyta; class Pinopsida; order Cupressales; family Cupressaceae; genus Sequoia; species Sequoia sempervirens. The sequence goes on along the minus strand of VDFB02388465.1, from coordinate 9,444 downwards.
AGCTCTGAGTGCTCACCATTGATTAACACAGAGAAGGAGGTTGTAGTAACACAGCTCATTACCCATCTAATCCAATCCTCTCCAAAACCAAAAGCGCCAAGAATCTTCTGAAGGAAGGACCACTGAACTCTGTCATAAGCCTTAGCCATATCCAGTTTGATAAACATTGCCTTACCCTTGGAAGTGGCCATAGAATGGATAGTTTCAGTAGCAATCACCACCCCATCCAAAATTTGCCGACCCTCCACAAAACCGCCCTGTTCCTCAGAAATCAACACTGAAAGCCACTTTTTCAACCTGTCAGCCATCAATTTAGAGATAATTTTATAAATCACATTGCACAGAGAGATAGGCCGAAATTGCGTTAACCTATCAGCACCCTCACACTTGGGAATGAGAGCTAGGAAGGTGGAATTGAGAGCCCGTAGCATTTGCTTATTTGATTGAGACTCCTGCACAACTGCTAACAAGTCCAATTTGATAATATCCCAGAACTCTTGGAAGAACTCAATCGGAAAGCCATCTGGGCCAGGGGCTTTCCCCTTCTTCATCTGAAACACAATACCCTCCAGCTCATCAAGCGAGATGTCACTCATAAGATGCTCATTCATTTCTCTAGAAACAAGAGAAGGGATACACGATAGGAGTTGAATTTCCTCATCGACACTCCTTTGCTCCTCCTCCTTGAATAAAGAAGCAAAGTATTGAACTGCTTCATTAGAGATCTCCTGAGAGGAGGAAAGCTGCTCACCCCTGTCATTCACTAAAACAGAAATAGAGTTGCCATGTCTCCTGGCTTTCACCGAATTGAAGAAGAAGGCAGTATTCTTATCTCCTTCCAGTAACCAATCAACCCGGGCCTTTTGTTTCCAAAAAATTTCTTCCCTTAGCTCACACTCCTCCAGTAGCTTCAGGGCCTTGGCTTCCTCCAAAAGCAGCACTTCAGTCATCCCATCCTCCCTAATCCTCCTCGTAATACCAGCCAACTCCGCCTGAGCAGCAGCCTTAGCATGGAAAATGTTTCCAAAGCAGTGTCGATTCCATCGTTTGAGCTGATACTTGACAAATTGAAGTAACTTAGCAAAAGTATACATTTTAGTACCATAGGAAGGTCTACCATACCTCCACCATTCAGCCACGTAGTCATGAAGAGAGGGATCCCTAAGCCACATAAGCTGGAATTTAAAAGGAGGAGACCGAGGCACACGGGCCGAAGAGATCGCGAGCTTGATAGGCCAGTGATCTGAACCACTCCAGTCCAAAATTTCAGACATAGAGGACCACAAACCACCAACCCAGTAACAAGAAACTAGAAAATGATCAAGACGCTCAGCAATGCAATCCTCCCCAATCCTCCGATTAGTCCAAGTGAACTGGCCATTACTAGGCTTGATATCAACCAGATTTAGAGCTGAAATGTTATCCTGAAGGAGAAGAGTAGAAGGCTCCAGCCTCGCAATACCACCCCGTTTCTCATCCAACTTAGAGATAGCATTAAAATCCCCCGCCATTATCCACGGATGGTAAGGAGCCATACTTCTAACAAACCTGATATGGGTCCACAATAATTGCTTACCATGAAGCTCAGGAGGCGCATAAATATTGGAGAGAAATATAGCCTCCCCAGACTCAAAGCAGGAAGCAATCATGGAGAGAGAAGACTTGGAGGACATCCACCAAAGAGGAGAAATCTTCAGAGGATTCCATAAACAAGCCACTCCCCCAGAACCTCCCTGTGCGCCAATACATTGGCACTCACCATTCCCCCACAGCTTAGGCATCAAACCAAACATACTTTCAACCGACAGCTTAGTCTCCTGGAGAAAGAGCACATCAGGCGATTGACTTCTAACCAAATCACGAATAGCTTTTTGTCGAGGGCCACTGTTCAAGCCCCTTACATTCCAAGATAAGACAATCATTTCAAGGGGCTCGAAAAGAGAGAATCCAAGGTCTTAACCGACCCTGACTCCACCAAGTTCTCCCCTATCATTCTGATCTTTTCCACATCCTTCTTCCTGCCAAGCTTAGAGACCTTTTCCGTCCCACCTTTTTTTAGATCCTTCTGAAGAATTCCCAGATGAGAAGACACCTTATTACTCTTACCTAACTCTGAGCCCGAACCCCGAGAGTGGTGGGCCGAAGCGTCTTTGCTTTTTTCTGGAGCAACAACACAGCTTGGTTCCTCCGGAGTCCTCAACTGATGGTTTGATTCCAAAATCCCAGTCTCTTCAACTTGTGGAGCACAAAGAACCTCTGAACAGAGCCCTTCAAGCCCTAGATCTTTCCCATCCTGCACTACATTTGGTAAACCCGTATGCCCCTCCTGCTGAGAGACTTGCACTATCTGAACAGGAGACCCTTGCTGTTCAACTTCCATAGTCCCTTGATCCAAGTCCACCAAACCCGGATTCACTTCCTGCTGACTAAAATCATCCAATATCTCGAATCTATTAAAAGTGTCCTCATCTTGCCTTTCTTTGAGAGTCCTCTTCTGCCCCTTATTTCTATTCCGATTCCTGACCGGAATAAAACCACCCTCCCCGGCACCACCTTCTAGAATAGGACCCTTACCCTTATCCAACCCAGAAGGATTCTTAGGAGGTTGAGAAGCATTAGTCTCCAAAGGCTTGGCCCTTGGACATCTACGCAGTAAGTGGCCATACTCATGACACAACCGACACCTAAAGGGTAGGGTCTCATAATCAAGTTGTTGAATCCATGAGTGAGATCCTGCACTCACTTCAAGAGAATCTGGCAAAGGTTTACTTAAATCAATTTCCACACAGAATCGAGCAAATGTCATTACCTTTTTGAACTGCGTCTGCTGCGACGAACCAACGGGTTTACCAAGCATTGAGGCGAGAAGATGCAGAACATCTTCACGCCAGCACTCGACCGGTAGCCTTGGCAATCTAACCCAGACTGGAACTCGACTAGGAATCTCCTCGGCCGGATTGAAACCCGCATGCCATGGCTTGATAAACAAGCCCACCTGATTGTAAAAATAAGGGCCTCCTTCAAAAACCTTGATCCTATCTGCCATGCAGTCAAACGTGACCATGAAATAATTGTTGGCTAGGAGCCGAATCTCCATCTCACCAACTGGCATCCAAGTCCTCCTGGCCCAGGTCTCCAAATATTGCAATGAAATTTTCAAACCCAAAAATTTGCAGTACATCGAATGTCGAGAGTAGTATTCAATATCTTCAACGAGCATCTCCAACGGGATCACCACATTTGACCTCTCTTTACATCTTTCAAGGCAACCGTTAATCTTGGGCACACGAAACCCTCCTGACGAAACTGCCTCATTCTTCTCCAAATTCTGAGAAAATAAAATATTATCATGAAGACGGGACCCCGAAAGCAAGGGATTCGAGCCCAGAGCAGACCTGAAATCCAGCTTAGGTCCCTCCCCCGAAGGCTCCCCAGGCTCCATTGAGGAAAGGATGAGGCACCACCCAAACCCACACCCCTCAGCCGAAAGCCCACCACTAGCCCCAGGCAAAAACCCCACGCCTAACCAGCTTCAACACCCAGACAAAACACCACACTCCACAGCAATCCCCACCTTCCACCAAGCAGAAGCCGCCACCCCTCCCAGGCTCACCCAGACTAGAGGGAGGTAGCCCCCACAAGCCCCAGCCACGGCCACAAGCCTGGCCGCACACACCGATCGCCAAGGAAAATGAAGGGAGGTCGGCCACGGGCAAAAAGAGCCCCTAGCCACCGCAGACGCCTCAAAATCACCCACAACAAAGCTCTAAGATTCTCCCCCAGCACTGCAGTACGCCGCCCCCCACCGCCAAACAGAAAAACCAGAGAGGAGCTAGGGCGCGGATGCCCTAGCTCTGCGAACAGCGACGCCGACCATCGTTTCGAGGCTACTCTCAACCGAAATCATCTTCATAATTATTAATTAATAACTATTATATTCCTATTTAATACAAAATATAATTAATATATTATATATTTTATATAATACAGATTAAATTATATAATTATATTTATAAATATATAATAGTATATATAGGTTGTATTATTATTTAAATATAGAAATATATAGGTTATTATTTATTTACTTCTATTATATATAAGATTACAATAGAATCAAAATAGCATATATTTCTATATAGATCAAATTAAATTATTTTATAAAAAACTCATAGTTTAATTGATCCTTAAAGAGCACAAAAACTTGCAGAATTTCATATCGCACATAATACACTCCCACCAATCATTCCTCAAATATTTTTTAAAATTTTATCTAATTTCTATTCACGTGACTAACTGTTTATTCATTTTTATGTGTGACTAAATAATTTTTTACCGGACAACCAAATTAGTCATTTATTTATTCATTTATAGTTGTGTTACAAAAAATGAGTAGAATTTAGTCATTTTTAGTTGTTGTGACTAAAAGGTTTAGTCACCTAGTCATTTATTTGCCAAATTCTACTAGTGCATAAGGTTGATGATCCTCCTTTTTATCCCACATTTCTTAGTTTCAACCCTTGATTCAACCTATCTCTCCTATAAATAGAAGTTAATTCTATAGGAAATGGATCCACATCTTGAAGCAAAGTTACTATGCATAATTACATCCTCACTATTACACATCTTCCATCATTTTAGCTTGGGTCTTGCATTTCATCACTTCATCACAATCTTGAAGCTTGTTCATCAAAAAGGGATTGCGAAAGGGCCATATTCCACATCAATATGGCACTAATCCACCTATGGGATGAGGTTTGGGGTGTTGAGTAAGGTTTAATTCATGCATGTGTTGTTATTTCATGCTTTTGTATTGATTGTTTCCGTATTTTGTGCTTTCCAGAATTTCATAGGGAGTTTGATTTATCTTAGTTAATATGGCTAATCCTCTTATGTTTTGATCATGTTGGTTACAGGTTTAGATCATACTCACATTTTGGAGCTAGAAGGAGGGTGATGCAGAGTAGGGTGGAGTATGTTCACACAACACAATTTAACAATTTCTTTAAGATTTCAAACCCTAACTATGTTGGTTTCACACATAACCTTTCATTTCACCTTATAGGTCTCCAAACCTAGTCTCTTTTGCATATCTTTTAGAGAAGTCCATTAACCAATAAACCATTAACCATCTCAGATACCCATTAGTACCCTTTTCAGCATTTCCAATTTGGGACTAGGGCTATTTTGTAACAAATCCTTCAAATTTGATCCGCTACACTACTCCAAGGCCAAATTAGGTCACTTTTCCAAAGCAAGTATGAGAAATCCAAACACCAATCTAAAAATATTCACTCCAGAATCTCTAACACATCATATAGGGCCTACTTATATAGGTTTCATCACCATAATTCATCACAATTTTGTTGTCAAATAAAATTTCTAACCTACCTAGCTTCCCTAAGCCTAACACATGAGGATGTTAGGCTAGGGCTTGCTTAGATCCACCCCAAACTCCATCTATTGCTCTCACAAACCCCAAGAAGTATAAAATAACACTAAATCCCTCCATTCTACCAAATTTAGCCAAATTTCAATGGCGGAATGGGCTACAAAACATTATTCTTGTTCACAAACCCTTAAACCTAGGGTTTACAAACAGTTTTTAGAAAAATATTTCAAACTACCTTATATCTTGATGAAATTCAACACAATCAAACCCAATTCACAATAGATTCATTTCCTCAAATTTTCACAAGTGTTTTAGATCATAAATCAACTGTATGGAGCCATACTATTCATAGGAAATGTAGAAAACACAAAAAAATCACAAAAAATAGACCTTGTTTATTAGTTTTTCCACCAAAATCACTTCAAAAGACTTCCTTAAATTTTTTGAGGCCCTTTTAAACTTGTTCCAAAAGAAAAATAATGGTCTTCAACTAATTTTCAAACAAATGACCGGTCACCTTCTCAAAATGACAAAAATTACAAAGTTGCACAAGCAAATTTTGCAATATTTTACCAAAATTGACAAAACTTAACAAAATGACCCTATATGACCCTAAAACACAAAAAATGGTCTCAATTAGAGCTTATTACATCAAACATGTGATTAAACACACAAAAATCAACCTTAGTCACCTATTTACATCAATTGACCCAAAACTGACTTGGTGCTCAGGCTACACCATACACTTGGAGAGAAAAGAATCTCAAGTTCCTCCTAAGATCAAGTCATGAATTGTGTTTCCATGCTTCTTTATATCCTCTTCTAACATCTAGGTGGCATCTTCCATTGGTAAGCCTTTCCACTTGACTAGGTATTCATGGTAGACCTTGTGTCTTGTTCTCTTGGCTTCCCTTGTTTCCACAATTCATTCAAGCTTCAATGGATCAAAAAGTGGTAGGTCTTTGACCCACTCTTCATCAACAACATATATATCAGAACCTATACCTTCATCCATAGATCCCTTGAAAGGGTGTAACAAGATGGTACAGTAGAGACACACTCTAGAGGGAGTTCTATCTCATAGGTATTGACTCCCAAACCATATATTCCATTCTACATGGGTCATTCAATTTTTCTTCATCATAAACTTGGTGTACTTTCCCTTTGGCAACCTCTCTTTCCTTAAATGTGCAAGGACTAGTCTCCCACCTTAAATTGAACATCCCTTATTTTCAAGTCAACATGTTTCTTATACTTATCAACACTTTTTTTGTAGATTTTCTCTAACTTGCTGGTGTATCTCCCTCATGGCCTCTACAAATTATTCTCCCTCATCACTCCTCTTCTCCATTCCCTTCAAATACCTAAGCTAAAACAAACCTCTAGGTTTCAGACCATACACCACTTTAAATGGGATTTTCCCAAAGCTTCTATTGATTGAATCATTGTAGGCATATTCATCTTGTGGAAAAACCAATTCCCATTGTTGTCCATGTTCTTTTGTGAGGCATCTCAAAAGATTTCCAAGTGATCTATTGATAACTTTAGTCTTCCCATCCATTTTTGGATGATAGGAAGTACTAAAGGTAAAATTTGATCCAAGCTTCCTCCAAAGGGTCCTCCAAAATTGAACTATGAACGTTGAATCCCTATCTAATACAATTGCCAATGGGATACCATGAGTTCTAACTATTTCTTTGAAAAATAACCCTACAATATGAGAAGCATTATTTGTGCACTTGCATGGAATAAAGTGAGACATTTTACTAAATCTATTAATAACAACAAACACACTGTCATAACTCCTTTGAGATTTAAAAACAGCTACAAAACCATACATTTGACCTCCCATGGTCTATTAGGTATTGGTAAAGTCTGATAAAGACCTACATTAGAATTAGAGCCCTTGGCTCTTTGGCAGACTACACAATTTTCCACAAACTTTCTGACATCCACTTGAATCCTTGGCCAAAAGTAGAATCTACTTACTTGTTCCAATGTCTTATCAACCCAAAAATGTCCTAAACTAACACAATGTTTCTTCTTTATCAAATTAGCTCTCATGGAGCACTTTGGAATACATAATTGAGCACCTTTAAACAACAAGACATCTTGCAATAGAAAATCATAATATTCATCATCAAACTGATCACAAGCATCATATACCTCTTTGAAGTCTTCATATTCTTCATACATACCCTTCAATGTATCTATTCCCACACTTTGAAGTTGGATTTTTTGCACTAACATTGACCTTCTGCTCAAAGCATCTGCTACCTTGTTGGATTTTCCTTTCTTGTGTTTGATTGTGAAGGTATAGCTCTACAGGTACTCTACCCACTTCACATTTCTATGACTCAACTTGTCTTGACTGTTTAGAAATTGTAAAGCATGGTTGTTAGTGAAAATAATGAAATCCTTGGGAAAAAGGTAGTGTCTCCACTTCTTTAGGGACTGAACCATTGCATGTAGCCCCAAATCATAGGATGAGTACTTCCTTTTTGCTTCATTAATATTTTCACTAAATAAATCCGTTGGTTTTCCTTCTTGGCTTAAGACTGCACCAATTGCAAAGCCACTTGCATCACATTCTATAGTGAAAACTTTGTTGAAATCAGGTAAAGCAAGGATGGGTTGTTGTGCCACTCTATTTTTCAAGTATGGGAAGCTTCTTTCTACCTCATCAATCCACTAAAATCTTTTCCTTTTATCTCCTATGATGTGTCAATAATTGGTGAGCAGATATGACTAAAATTATTTATAAATTTCCTATAGAAACTAGCAAGTCCATGAAATATTCTTACCTCCCCTACTGATTTTGGAGTTTTCCAACCAAGAATTGCATCTACTTTGGTGGGATCCATCTTCAATGAACCTTTGTAGATCACAAAACCAAGATACACTAGCTCCTCTTTCATGAATTCACATTTTTTAAGGTTTATCATCAATTTCTCTTCATTCAACTTCTGCAAAACCATGTCAAGATGCTACGAGTGCTCCTCTTTAGTCTTACTAAACACAAGTATGTCATCCAAATACACAACAACAAATTTTCCAATGAAAGGCTTCAAAACTTCATTCATCAGTCTCATAAATGTGCTTGGAGCATTTGACAATCCAAAGGGCATTACCATCCATTGATACAGACCCTCATTGGTTTTAAATGCAGTTTTCCATTCATCCCCTTCTCTCATCCTAATATGATGATAACCACTTTTTAGGTCAATTTTTGAAAAATAACATGCACCTCCCAAGCAATCCATTAAATCTCCCATCCTCAATATTGGAAACCTATATCTAATGGTGATTTTTTTTATTTCCCTTGAGTCAATATGCATTCTCCAATCCACGTCCTTTTTATGTGCTAAAATAGTAGGGACAATACATGGGCTCAAAATTTCCCTTATTAGGATTTTATCTAACAATTTTTGGACTTTCCTTCTTATTTCCTCATTTTGTTTGGGAGTCATCTTGTATGCAACTTTATTTGGTAAATTTCCACCAGGGATCAGGTCTATATGATGGCTTGCATCTCTCATGGGAGGAAAAGAGCTAGGTAACTCATCTACTACAATATCCTTGTGTTTTTTCAACAAAGTCTGAACCTCACTAGGCATACCCTCAACTTTAGTTGCTGCTAAAATATATTTAGGTTTGATCACTAAAAAAATCACGTCCACCTTCTTCCTTCAATGTTTTCAAGAATTATTTCTCCCTCACTACCATAAAACTAGACCCAACTTGTTTATAAAATTATTCATCTTGTAGGGATGTTAATGTGAATGAAGTTCCATCTTTTTCTATCACATGGATGTTTTTATGCCCATCATGCTTGGATTTTTTGTCATACTATCAGGGTCTTCCTAGCAGCAAGTGACAAACATCTATGGGGATGATGTCACAAAGGATCTTATTTGTATACCTCCCAATATTAAACTCTACCCATGTCTTCTCATTGACCAAGAATTTTTTACCCTTATTCAGCCAAGACACTTTGTAAGGTGTAGGGTGTGTGATTCTCTTCATGTTTAACTTCTCTATCATCTCTATGGAAA
>VDFB02388464.1:0-15725 GCA_007258455.2 Sequoia sempervirens | reverse complement strand
GGAGGCATCTTTCTTGACCTCGACCCACAACCATAGTCCTGGTGCGAACTGCCTCATGATCAGCAATCTGTCCACACGCTCAAGAAAACTTGCTCTGATACCACTTGATGAGGGCATAGCCCGAGACTTAGAAAATAACCCACAAACAAGAGAATAATTTTATTATTCATAAAATGGAGCTTCTTACATGTAGAGGATCTCAAATCCCCAAATTCTACAACACATGCAAGTTACAGAAAGCTACAAAATAACCCTTTCGCAATATGCGAGCTTGTCTCCAAAAAAAAGTTACCCAAAAATTAGAAACCCACCCATAAATAGAGCTCCTCATTAGTTTGGAGCCAAAACAACATTCAAATTTGAGTTTAGGCGGTTTGGTGCCGAAAATTACAACTTGAAGTTCAAATTTCAAAAGTACATTTGTAATTGTATCTTCTAGAAAGTGCGCCAACTTCCCGGGACCATAACTTTTGATCCGGGACTCCGATTTGTGAACCGTTTGAACTGTTGGAAAGGTCTCGAAGTCAATAACGCGCTCAAAATCTGTCACACCAATTTCAGCAAGTTTTGAGGCCGTTCTGGGAACTCTAAGTGCCTCAAATCTAACTCAGAAGATTTTTAGGTGCAAATCTGGGAAACTAAAACTAAAATATCTTTCAACCCAGGAATAGAAAATAAAAATCGTAAATTGGGAACTTCATTATGACGAAAAGGGTATCCAAAAATGTAAAAACATCTAAAAACTAAGAAACATGAAATTTAACTATTTTTGGGTGATGCAAGATTGCCCTTACACCACTGGATGCTCCTGCATCACTTTGTTGGTTTCAACTCTAGCTAGGTGCCTCATTGGACACCCTCTTGAGAAGAAAAACTTGGAACTCTCTTTGTTGGTCTGAACCTTATAAGATGATTCTTCAACTACCATCTCATGCTGGTTAGAATGAGTTAACTCATAATATTCTAATGCAATAATGCCTAATTTTTCCATTTCATTAAGCTATTCACAACTTCTGAATTTGAGAAAAAAAATTTTATCATCAAGATTTGAGAAAAAATATTCAATAATGCTTGAAAACATGTCATCATCAAACCTTTCATTAGATTTCTCAAGCATAACATGTCCTATTTCATGATTTTCTTCTTGGATATTTGTATGAATATCAACAACCATGCCTTGGAAAAGTTGCTCTAGATTCTCACCTTGCTCAAGTTGACTAACATCTTCATACAAGCTAATCTCTTCACTTATGGAAACAAGGTTGTCCTCATGTTTTCTTTCATGGACGAACACCTTGTTCAAATGTATCTCATGCTCTCGCTGCTCAAAACTTGATGATGATGTTAATAGAACCATATCTTCTTCAATCTCATCAACAAAAAAATGGAAGTTCTATAAATAAATCAATCTTTATCTCACCATTCTTATCACCTAACTCTTGTTCATCCTTGCTATGTTCAACAAAATAGAGCTCATCTAAATTACTTGCTAACTTCTCAAATTTAGAACCCATTTCTTTCTTATCACCCTCCTGTCATAACTGATTAGGCTCATTTATTTCTTTCCACAAGTCTGAATTTTCATTAGGAAGGCAAGAGGACTCATAAGGAAAAGAAACTTGTGAGCTTGGTTGGGCTTCTTGAAGACATATGGGATTTTTGAAAGGCTATTCTTGAGGGCTACTAGACCCAGTTTGTGCATATATAAGATTTTGCAATGAATGAGGCACTCTAAAGCTAGGAATATCAAACTTAGCACATTTACTTGAGGATTCAGGAGACTTACTTGATTTGAAACTTGGAAATTTGTACTTAGGAGTCTTTTCTCCAAAGAATGGATTAGGAAATGAAAGAGATGATTTAGCTGATTGAACCTCCAACCTTTGAGCTTGAACCAAAAATTGTTTCATTTTTTCTTCTTTTGCAGCAATCTCCCTTGCAAGATCTTCCTCACATTGCCTTCTTTGTGCCTCTAATTGTTACTCATGAAGATGGTCCTGGTAAGATCATTCCTCTTGCTAAAGATAGGATTGTTAAGCTACTTCTTCATGCTGAAACACTTTTGATTTCTCTTCAAAAGAAGGTTCATCTTGTTTGAAGCTTAATGTATTGAACTTTAGAACTCCTACCTCAAAGAATTGGTTTGGAAAAGGAAGTACATTGAATCTGCTTCTAACTTTTGAGCTTGAACATGCATTAGCTTACTTTTCTCTTCCTCATACCTTACTTGTGCCTCCATCTACTATTGATGACAGTGAACCTAATGAGCCACCTTCGATGGGTGCATTTGATACTCTTGTTCTCTATTGATTTCATCAAACTATTCTTGGAAGTACAAATACATATCCTCTATTCTTATGTTATCACAATCTTGAGGCTCATTAGAAAAGAAACTTTGTTGTTTGGAAAAAATATAACCTTCTTGGGGTTGTTGATGAGCATAGGAATGTTGCTACAAAGCTTGAGCATGGGTGGGTGGGTGTTGAGCAAATTGAGCTTCCTAGTAATATTTTGTAATAGGGTCATTTTTCAGTGAAACCAGTAGTATAGCTACTTTGATATGGTAGATAAGAAGGCGTATAGACAACACCCTCATGAAATGGGGAATGAAAAGTCATGTTTTTATCAAATGAAGACATGCTGAAGCATCTTAGTAAGCTAGAAATTTATGGAAATCTTTGCTAAAGCAAGAAAAATCAGTATTATTTTTCCTTTTTTGCAAAAGTAAAACATATCAACACTCGTCTACTTGAAACCAACAGATATTCTTCTAGAGTCACCAAGCATGTGATTTGCTTGCCTCAAAAAGGTTGAAACTATTGTTGTACACACCAAACAATAGTAATATAAGGTCTGGACTAAACTAAAAATTAGTTCTTAGTCCCACCGGGCGTGCCAAAAACTATTGTCACACAAATTTTCACCTGATGCTAAGTTGAAAGCTCAACAATCCTATGCAACATGGGACTACTTTCAGGTTGTGGGTATCCTATTGTGAAAGTAGACCTCCAGGTTATGGGTTGGCTCCCCTTTAGATAACTTGATAATATTAAAATTTGACAAGAAAAAGGGTAAGAAGGATTTTCTTATAATTTTAAAACCTATCACTAACAGGTGATACACCAAAGGTAAAACTTGACAATGCTATTGAAAATCACAAATCCACTCAACTAATGAAACTTTACTATCACACAACTCAGCTACACATGCTTTCAAAAATGATTCTTATGAAAGGTTTTGGATTTTTTTATGTTCATAAAAGGAGAACAATGATGTTTTCACAATTTTGACACAACTTAATGATAAACACATTCACAGGCCTGCACTATAACATGCCACTCTTTGCATTCAATATTGAAGGAATTTGATAAAAATAAAGGAAAGCATAATATTTTATCATATTTTCACTAACAACACCAGAACACAAAAATATATGAGGAAACAAGCTTCTTTTATTGAAAAATAGGAGTTTCTTGCATCTCAAGGAAAAAATGCTTTACAAAATGACTGTAAATCTCATGATAAATGAGTTACAAAGAGTGAAAAATGCTACTACAACAGTCACCAAACTTAGAACTGAAGAGAGAATGAGAGAATAAGAGGATTTATACAAAAGGCTCCAAGAATTTGAATTTTGAATTTTGGCTCCAACTAGCTTGGTCAATAGTCAAACTGAAACTTCTCCTTCAAATTAGGCACAATGAGCTCTAAATTTGAAATCCATCCAAAGGGTCGTGCATAACTAAAAAATCCCCCAAAAAATAGGGTTTAAACTACAAGAAACATTGAGTCAAGTGCCTCAAAATACTCCTTGACTCATACTCCATCCACTTGGACCCTTATTGAAGTTGAATCGATGATGAAGTCATAAAATTACCTATTCTTCCTCCACAAGTTTTGAAAAATTCTTCAACTACCTCCTTAACTCATGCAAAGGCTTTGTTGATGGTGTTTTCTGCACAACAACAACTCAGACAGAATATGGAATCCTGTCTCTCTTGAAAGGTAAATCTCTATCAGCAAGCCTCAAGAGATAACCCCAAGGTCTCTAATGTCAGTTCTTGACAATGCACAAACAACTCAGTGACAAATGTGAAAATGCTGGTAATCACAATGGGACCTTACTACAAGCAAAATATTGAATCGATTTTAACTTATCGGATCTAACAATATGATGATACTTCAATCCTAGATTTAACCCAATAATTAAAGAAATAGCAAAAGATAAGGGTTTTGAAGAGATTTCTAAATCTAATATTACTCCTAAGATTAACAATGAGAATAACCAACACTCGAAATGGACCAATCCTTCAAAACTGATCTCTACCTGACCCAAATAAATCTGCAATCTTATAGAAAATAGTGCAATCTTCTAAGGTGTTAATATTTTCAAATCATGAACATTCATTTAATAACCCTATTGTAATTGAAATGAACAAATCTTCACAATCGAACTAGGCACACGAAATATGAAGTCCAAGCTAACTTTGCAAAGCAACTAACAATCAGTTGGTTGCAAAAAGTATGGACTGAAGGATTGCTGCAACATTCAAGTATTAAATCATAAACATTATTGAATCAGATCTAATCTAAATATTAACCTCCTCAAAGAAATTTTAAAGGTAGAAGAACAAGAACCATGCAAGACAAGAGAAAACAAGTATGGCACCAAATCACAATGTCATTCCTTGTATTCAGATTGTACACTGTAACAACAATTCTAGCTTTCTGTTACAATATTTGCTTAAGAGAAACTAATTGCTAACCCTAACCCTACTTGATTCTCTTCTAACTACTTTGATCTATTCCACTTCTATCTTCTAATTTCCTAACCTTCTAACCCCTTTACAAATGAGGCCAAACACCAAATATATGGAAACCCTCGAAAAAACCCCTCGTCGGCCCAGCAAGAGCTTCGCAACATTAAATGCACAACCGCCTAGTGATGGACCAAGAGAAGCTCGAAATAGTTCATGTTAGCTCTCAAAAATGCAGGTTGAATGCCTCAAGAGGCTACCAATCTCTTGATATGCTTTAGGGTAACAAACAAGGCCAAGAGAACTCAACCTTCTACTCTTTAGGTGTTGCTAAACCCAGGCGGGTGTACCTTTTGAATTGAGCAGATTTATCTTATGATTATCCTTCTGAAATGCTTTGTCCACAATGGCAGATGACAGTGAACAAATGAAATCAAACTTGATAGCAATCTTCTAATCTAAATCCTAAAATTCTTAATTAACAGATATAAAGAAACTGAATTAATTCAAATGATGAAATTGCAGAGACCAATGCCTTATTGGGTATGCGCAGTCAAATGAAATATAAGTGGGCAACTTATTCTGGCAGAAAATCAAATTGCAGGCATATGATCTATTCATAACTTGTATAAACATGCAAGATTATAACCACTAAGCTCTACTTTAATAATCCAGATGAATCTCCCTGATTATTGTGATCAACAAAAAGGATTTAATCTCTACTTGAGAGAACCAGTCAATTAATCACACAGATACAACAAATGTGCACTGATAAACTAAAAATAAGCTTGTTACTTCAACTTAAACAACCAGAAAGAATCAACTTGGAGACAACTTAGCAATTCTTTTCAATAAACTTAACATACAATTGACACCAAAAATAACCTGCCACACTAGCTGATTTTCATTGAATTCGCCATTTTAAAACATGCACATAGTCTCTGATAAGAGAAAATTATTCTACTATAGCCATTCCTAATCTACTGTATATGATCTCAAATCTAATTTTGATTACAATCAAATGATTCCTATTTATACACCAGCATTTAGAAAAAACTCATTGCATCGAAGTCCATGTCGGCCGAGATCCATATCAACCAACCGTTACAATCAAGCATTCATGTCGGCCACAGAAGAAAATTATATGTCGGCCACAGTATTTGAACTCTGTTTTTATTCGCCATCCATTCGCCAAGACCTCCCCGTAGGTATGCCAAAGGCAATTCAATTGTTGATCGTCCTTCTATTCATTCTGCCTTGCCATGACTTTCCACTATCAAAGAGATATTATATCAATCTCAATATGTTTCACCGAGAGCCCCAAATGTTTTCCCAGTTGCTAGGACATAAGAAAACTTTCATCGAAATGCATTTTTCATTTGATTCACTATTGCTATGACCACATGATATTGGAGAAACCTCATATCGGCACATACTGTCTTACCAAAAACCCCCTTTTATCTCATTTATCGCTGTAACCCTTCGCTTTCTCATCGATGCATTATCCGTCCATGTCGCTGTAACTTCAAACCATTGGGGAGACATCCTGTAGATTGTTATATCACACTGAAAGCCAACACTTATATTCAAGTTGCTAAGACAATTCAACCTTCTCACCGATAGAGTCCACTCCCTTCATTGGCGAGACCCTGATGATCGCTAAGACCTACTTCGATGAGATATCTCTTGCCGATGAACCATTCATTAAACATTGTCGGCAAGACCCGATAGGCTTGCCAAGACCATACTCCGAAGCATAAGTCTCACCGAAGTGTTCCTTTTCCTCTTGTGTATCAGCGAGACATATATATCGCTATGACCTTTCACCAAAGACAATTTTTTTGGCCGAAGTGACCCCCCCATGTGTTAGTTAGTATGACATATTGGATTCGCCGAGACCATAGGCCAAAAGCATTAACTCCCACCGATAAGTGCATCCCTCTGCCATTAATCGGTGAGACAATGTGAAGTCGCTATGACTTCCCACTGAAGACCCTAACTTATGTCGATATGTCAATCCTTCCACCACCGTTTGACAAGACAAGAAGACCTCGCCAAGACACAATGCTGAATACTCCAAGCTCTACCAATATATCCTCATATGTGCAAGTCAATAAGACACATCAAGATAGTTATAACATTATGCCGATACCAACAAGTTTGTCCGAAATGAATCCATATTGTGCATGTTGTCGAGACCAAAAGAGTTCACAAGGACATTTTACCAACGCTGCAACTCTTGCCAAAATGTGAATCAACCTTTGTCGCCGAGACCGTGAAGAACTCCTACCAAACGGTGCCTGCAAGAAAATTTTGATCTTTGTGACATCAAATGAGTCTTGCCGAAAGGCAACACATACTCATGTTAGCAGAAAATGCACAATGGGTCAGGGAGACAATGGTATTCTCACGCCGATACAGACCATGATGTAAAAAATGTGTGACTCAATGGATTCAATGGGGAAATATGGAAAAATATGAGTGGAATATGCACATGGTAGGACCAAATCTAGAAGTTTATGAGTAAAACCAACATTTGAAAACATCAGATTTTTATAGTTCCAACAGGTCAAACAAGCATTGAATGCACGTCCCATCTAAGTCGTCCTGATGGTCATAATGCAGTTCGGATCAATGTGCGGGAAGATAATAGGGAAGCACAAATTGCACTACAGCCTATCATCAACTCCTTCCCTACTATCTATATTCTGACCCAACATTTCATGAACCCTCAACAATGTCCCATCCAAGTCAGCTACGGGTGGCAACGGAAAAACCCTAAGTTGATTCTCGATGGATGCAATTTGTCCTCTTGAGTGCTCGACCGACTTATCCTAGTCCACCTTATATGCCAAATACTTATCAATGACTACAAGTTAGGTGGTTGCATCATCCAACTAGTGCTTAGAAACAAAATCCTCATCAAGTGGTGCGTAAACATCCTGCCACCAACTTTTCAACTGTTCCAGACTCAAACATTTGGAAGCAATCTTCCTTCATCCTGTCATGATCTCAGAAAAAGAAATGCAACCATTATAAACACCAGCTAGGGTGTCATTGATCTGTCTCCTTTGTTTATAAATCTTCTTCAACACTTTCTACCTAATCTGCAATGCCTCAAACCACTCCCAAGCCTCGGAAGCCTTAGAGAAGGGAAGGATCTTGTCACTTACTAACTTATCCTTGGTGTACTCCATGATAGTCTTGGTTTTCTGTAGTAGGAGGTTTGTATCTTCTTTATCTTGTGCCAACACCCGCTTTAACCAATCCATCGTCCTGGCAGTATCCTTCCCTATTGATAGGATTTCTTTAATAGCTTCATCACCCTTCGTTTGCACCCCTTTCAACCAATTCACAGTGGCAACAGAGGACACTTTCATCTTTTATAGCTCAGTGATAGTCTCTTGAGGTAGAGGATTCGCAGCAAAGGAAGAAGGGTTAATGGATTGCAGGGGCCTCATTAATTCCTCCAAGCATTTCTTGAGGTTTTCATTTTCTCTCTTCAGCTTTTGCTTGGTCTTCATTTCCTTTATCAATCTATCCACAATAACTATACTGGAGACATCATAGTCTTCAATATCTTGCTCAATTGATGTAGGCCCTAGATTGAAAGTCTGAACACTATAATATTTTCCAACCACATCATCTCTATCATTTTTTGGAGCAGGGGTGGTGATACAAACAACTTTGTTATGTGATTCATCTCTTTCAACCCTTGAGATCACTCTAGCCTTCTTCTTATCTTTAACCTTCCCAAGTTTAGCTAGGAGCTCATCCCAATTCGGCGGTGTGTCCTCCACTACAACCTATTTTCTCTTTATCTCCCTATCTAGCCACTTTGGGACAATGGACTCTAACCATACTTGGCTTTTCCCTATTTCTTCGTGTTGACCTTCTGGTACTTCCACTTCCAAATTTTGTTTCTTAGGAGTCTCATTGTCATTCCTTTTCTCTTCAATGTGCTCTTCCTCATGTTCAGGGGATGGAATCCTTTCTGCTTCTTCCTCCCTTGGAGGAGATTCAACTACTTCATTTGTTATCGATGATTCTGCATATGCAACCAAGGGAGACCGGATCACCTTTTCAATTTTGGCCTCCATACTGTAGAGTTCTCCCTCATGTAATTCCTCCCCTTCAGTGTCTGGATGATCTTCAACATCCCCTACCTCACCTGGTTCACTTTGAACTTCATGAACGGGAGAAATGTCACTTTGCTACTCTTCATGAAGAGTGGTAGAAGGAAAATCCGCTTTAGGCACACCATCCTTTGGAGGAATCCTAGATCTCCTTGTATACACCTTGGCCTTGTCCTCTGAACTTTCAACATTCACAATTGGTGGGGAAATCACCTCCTCTGCAACCTTGGAGCTTGCCTTCTCTAATAATTTTACAATTCATCTTCTCTTCAGCACAGGAGCATCAGTCTCGGGATTCTGTTACTCGACTTCCTTTTGTTCAGACTTTTTAGTCCTTGTTCTCTTCTTGGCCTTTGGCCTTCTCTGTTTCACTGCTTCCTGGGCTTCTTCTCCTTAAACACCTTTAAATTTAATTTTGACAGGAGAGTCCAGTTTGCCTTTACCTTTAGGCTCCTGCTGCCCCGTGGACTCCTCAGATGTGGAATGGGAATCTAAGTCTCCCATTAGGTTATAGGTTCATTTCACTCCTTTATTCTCCAACTCCCACATAGTATGCTTGAGCCACATTTTGGTAACTTTGATAAATGGATCCATCAACTGTTTTAATTCTGTTTTCTCCTCCTCTAACCAGTCTATATCACTAATCGGCCTATCCTTAACCGCTTCATAAGCATGATCCTGGATTAGGTTCCCATCATCCTCCAATTGATCAGGCACTGCTCTTACATTATACAAATGGATTGCATCTACTAGCAGCCGAGATAATTTCTTCTTTCTAACATCATATTCATGACTGTAGTTAGCCCAGTAGTCCTCTAAATTCACTTTATGACTATATTCTCTACTGGCCTTCTTTTGAGCCTCGCCTGTGATATCAATGTTGGACCTCTTGGAGTGGAAAGACAAACCAAGAGTACTCATTTCTTCTTCTGAAGCCTATGCATAAATAATGGAAGGGCATGCCTCTCCAGCGCCAATCCTTAGTGGAAAATCTCCACCAAATCCAGTCTTATGCTTGTCCCTCTTGATAATGGCATCGAAGTCACAAATTTTCCTAGTGACTTCCAGTAGTATAATGTGATCAGTGGGATACCTTGGAAGTCTGTATGGAGCCCTCTGGCAGCCATCAATCTGAATGTAGGAGAAAGTTGGGAATTGAATGAACCATGCCCCATATTTCTTGATGAGCTCCTTGGCTTGGTCTGAAATTTTGACATGTTCCGCCCCTTGAAGCATTCTGGTGATATACATGGTAAAGGCATCATTTTCTCTCCTATAGTTTGAACTCCCTAAATACAATTGAGGGTACACCTCATAGATAACATCTTTTCCAAAAATTCCCTTTGTGTCCAATCCCCTGTAAGGATGGAATCTTGCAAGCACATAGACTAGATATGAAGTCATCGTGAAGGTCTTGGTCTGCACCACATTGGATAACTGCTCATGGAGTACCCTGCTAATCAAACCAGCCCAATGATAATTAATTAATTCTTGCTCCATCCTCACAATGGCATGGCACATCCAATTTTCAAACACCCCTTCACTCTTCAATCCAACCACCCTGCTGAGAAGAGTGATGACATCATGATATTCCTTCTTGAACTTTATCCTGAGGAGCTGCTTGGGTAGTTTGGAATAATGTGACTTTGGCTTTTCCAACCAAGAATTGATGAACTACTGAGACTTAACAATCTACTCCTCGTAGAATTCCTTGGCAGACCCCATGTTGAATGCCACCACGTGGGATTTTTCTGGCATATCAAAAGTCTGAGCAATGGAGACAAGGTTGAGATTTTCTATTACTCTCCCTTGAGGACCGATAATCTTTTGTGTATCCTGGTCATAATATCTGGCACACTCAAGGACAAGCTCATAACATTGCACCGTTGAAGGGAAGCCGATCACATGCGCCAATCCTGACTCCTTCATTCTTCTGGCCACCAAGGGAAGATCTTTAGCCGCCATTCTCTCTTTGAACTCATCTTAGTCCCATTGTCCAGCGTTAGTGTCAGTCACCTCTGACCAGATTGATGTGATCTTACTCTCAGGGACCTTACTCTTAATGTCTAGCTTAATCTTCTTTGCATCAGACAATGAAGACCCAACTACTGCCTTGCTTGATTTAGCCTGCACTCAACATGAAAACATAATAAAAGACCATAGGAAATCAAGGTTAACCCATCAATACATTGTTAGAATGCACCTCACATAGCCAGAGTGTTATTAAATTTCATATAAAATGACCACAACAAATTTTGAGTTTAAAGACCATCTACGGAATTTGAGCCAAAGAGGAATTCTGAGAAATTCCAGACCGATCGGATTCCAATGGAATAACCAAGAAACACCTACTTAACCATCAAACCTAATCATTTTTTATCAATAAATCACATGGGCGATCATCAGACAGCATGAATAAATCATAAAATGCATTGAAAATCATTAACACATCATGCCATTCTATATTCCTTTACATTTCATCAACCATCAGGAAAATCCACCAGAGACGGATTCCCGTGAAGAACGAGCCAAAGAGGAATTTCGGGAAATCGGGGAGACGCCTGATTCCAGAGAAATCCGAACTTGACAGAAATTTGTGGATAAGGCAGAATTCTAAACCAATGCAGATTCCCAAAATGAAAGTTTCGACAGGATTTAGTCTTCTCCCTGAGAAGTCTTGGCGACTTCCGGGAGATCACATTGAAGGACATCATCAGAATAGGTTTTGACCAGACCAGGTGGTTTCGGCGTAACGTCCTAGAGAAAAGTGATATAGCAATATACTGATATGACCAAAGGGTAGTTGGGGTAATGTCTTGGCGAATCCTTCATGTCCCACCGACTTTCAGGGTCCCAGTAAACACTTCAGCCAGACTTTAATTCTTCGATATGAGCTCGCAGCGAAGCTATGGTGTCTTTCTGACTAATGATAGATTTTGAATTCGGCCAGAGGTCTCGCCAACTGCATAATGTTTTTCTGACAACATGAAGTCCCATCGGTAGAGCTCACCAAGGAAGGAAGGTGTTGTCGTGAGGTCCTAGTGACCACCGGTAGCCATGCCGAAAGCGAAAGTCTCAGCAAGAGTTGTGATCTCGCCAAAAGGTCCTAGTGAAGTACGAATGTCTTAGTGAAACAAATGAGTATCGGTATAACCAATGGATTCCATTATGAACTTTTTCCTACTAGGGCTTGTCTTGCCAAAAATGAATATGAAAATGCATATTGTCGATGAGAGACACTCTTTCAGGGTGGGGTCTTATCGAATCCTCTTTGTCCTAGCGACTGACACATGAGACTTTTATCGGTGTGAGAAATGATACTGTCACAATGATCAAAGAGGAACCTAAGAAGGCTTATCAGTGAAATACAGTGTGATCGGTATGACATCTCCCCAACCTTTAAAGGTCACAGCGAAGAAAACTTGGAAGGGACGGAGAGTCACGATTTCACCTAGACACTGAACCAATGCAAAAATCCAAAAGGTTTTACTCAAGACTAGTCAGGGATGGACCTTTCATAGATTTTCTTCGCATTTCAAGCCTGTTTAAAGATGAAATAACACAGAATGACATTTCCCTAGTTTGAAACCCTACATATCCACCATTAGCGCATAAGAAAGCTCAGAATTCAGTTTTTCAACTGCTAAGTCATTACTAGGGTTTACTAATTACTCTCAGGCAAGATTCATCAAAATGCCGATAGACAAGTGAGTTCAAAACTCACCCAAGAGATGAAAAATAACAAAACTCTGAACAACCCTAGCATGAAATGATAAAATACGTAGGAATTCGAATCCCACAGACTCTCATTACATCAACGTGCCATTTATCATTCTCAATCAAAGGCAGGGCAATAAAAACATACCATTGTGAAGCGGAAACTGATCCGAGAATCAACAAATGCGGAGAGAATGGGTCCACAAAGAATAGGGGCAAGAATGTGCAAGAAATCACCACTAAATTGACCAATTCAAACCCAAATTCCCAAATACAACCAACAGCTCAAAGAAAAAACACTAAGGATGTATCTCTCAACTCAAACAATGGAAAACAGTGAGCGTGATGGCATAAAAGATCCCAGAAATCAAGCCAAATACATTCTTCAAAGCATGCATAGAGTCATTAATGCAATCGACAAGATAGTCAGAGAAAACTTGGGAACCCAATGATCAGATGGAATCTGGGAAAGTCTGACCAACGCGGAAATCCATGAAGACCAAGAATCCCTGAACCACAGCACAAAACCGGCATGCAAGCGAGATCTGGGAAAATCTAACCAAGGCGGAAAATCTTGAATCCGAGCAAGAGCCCAAAATTCATATAGAGTTGAGATTTTCAAGGAACAACTTAGGGAAACACTTAGGCAACCAAAATAAACACTTAAGCACATGCCTAAATAGGACAAAACCTCAAAATGAAAGGGCCAAAACACCAAAACCAGAGCAAAAAGAGGGTCCCCGCTTCCAGCGGGGCGTGTGTGCAAAAACTGCACAATAGGCTTCAAAGCTTAATTAACCCCTTCTTCAAGACTGTCTTATCAACACATGTCCTCCCTTTATGCCAAAACTAAAAGCAACACCTCCCTGCCTTTGCATTTATATAAAATGTATTTAAGTGATTTATACACTATCACTTTAATACCATGATTTACATTTAAAAATTGAAATCAAACTTCAATTTATGAAAAAGAAAAGCATTCAACCCAAGCATAAAGAACTTAACATATTGCATGAGGCATTAGTTAGAATAAAATACAATAAAACGAAGGAAAAAAGCCTCTCCCATTTGGACGTATGTTAGGGTAAAAACCCTAAACAAAATCAAGCTCAAAGAGAAAAATCATTTCATTTCTAACTTGAACTTTCTGGAAACTTGGAGGCACCACCATGGAGACTTAGGGCATGAAATTTTTTTGAGCTCAAAATTCATCAATCTTGTTGTCTTTGAGTGATCTCATGGAGAAATATTTTTGAGAATGTAGAGGTAAGCTATCTTCAGGCACAAATCTGGAGATTATTCTTCATTTTTAAAGTACTTTCATGCTTTTACAATTGTGGCCTACATTGATTTTCTGATATATTTTTCTTCTCTTTATCTTTTGTGTGTTGTGTTTTTTACATTTTGGGTGCATCTAAGGGATCCTGCCTGAGGCCGCCTTGATTACTTTGTGAGAGCACTGTACGAAGTTTTTTTAGAGCAATTTTTCCACTTGCAAACTTTGGTAAGCTTGAATATCTAAGTCTCCTCCTATTTTCTATTGAAACTAACTCATTTCAATCCCAAGAGAGTTGTAAAAGGATTTAAAAATTTTGTTACATAATTATTCTTCATTCAATACCTTTGACTGTACATTTTCTCTATCTGGGTATTTCTTCATTTTGAATGCTTTAATAGTTTTCCTAAAATTCTCACCTTGAGATGGGTATTTGATACTTTTCACTATACTTAAGCTTTTACAGAAAATGGTGAAGAAATTTATTACCTTCCATAGGTCACAGGTATACTCTTTGTAAAATTTGGGCATTCTTCATTTTGCTTTAGTATTGTTTTCTAGGTTTTAAACCCTCTTAATGGTTGTGGCCATTCATCAGGTTGTTTCACATTTTGAGGGATCTTAATACTTGTAGGAGCTCAACCCTTTATCATCCTTTGCATTTAAAATTTTTGAAATAAAACCCATGTGGGTTTCTACTTTTATGAAAAACACATCTCCCAGGCCATGACTTGAGAACACCAACTGGGCTTTGATGTATATGGGTCTCTTGCTCATTTCTTGAATATGTAGAAATAATCATTGTTCCACATTTCTAAAAGTGTAAAGAGACATTCATAGTTCAACCTTCCTTGAACAAAACCAAAGATTGGCCTCTCCAAATAAGGTCATGTTTTCTAGATTTTTGGGTTCCAATTTTTTGAGTGGAAAATCTTTATTGTTCATTTTTTGTTTTTGAAATCCTAGCTTCATTTTAGCATTTGCTCATTTGTTCTTGAAGGATAAAAATGGCTTCATTTTCCTCCATGCATATCACTGTTGCTTGTATTTCTCTTTGAATATAAAAATCACCATGTTACTCCAATGGGGTTTGCCTTCAGGAACTATGAAGCTTTATACTGTAGCTTGAAAGACTCTTTGTTTATCTTTACCACTACCATATTACTTTCAAGAACATAAACAGTGCAATGAAGTTTTATTTTATGAATAAAATCTGAATTATGTACTCTTTTAGCTCTGTGGTGCTACTCCATGTAATTCCATCATTTGTTTTAAAAGAAATCAAATCAACATAGATCCTTTGTCTTTAGAAAAATTACTTCATCCTTTCAGTCCTTTACCACAATTTTATTCATGTTGTGAGCATATAATAATGTAGTGAGATTCTCTTCTATAACTGTAGCACTAGAATGTTGAAATGAAACTTAGGTTCTATGCTTCATTGTTGTTCCACATGCAAGGTCAATATTTCTTTTCAAAAACATGCACACAAATTTATTATGTAATCTATGTTGTGGCTTTATTCACCCTCTTCCCATGTTATTTTTCTATAACTTGCATCCTCAAAATATTCATTGAAACATTGAAATCATTCTTTCTTCTCCTTGATTCTCACTATATTGTTCTATGTGTAACAAATGGATGCTTGTTATTTTTATGATGCTACAGTCTGGAAATTGTTGTCCCCTTTATCAAGGCTTATAACTACCATTATGTACATGCACAATAGGTAGGCATGTATAAAGGCGCTGCCATAATTTTCTCCATAGTATTGCATATGCATGCAGTGAATACTCTTCATTGTCACTCCATGAATAGTACATTCTTAGCTATCCCTTT
>VDFB02388463.1:0-19586 GCA_007258455.2 Sequoia sempervirens | reverse complement strand
GGTAGGAGGGAGCGAGTTTGAAGAGAGAGGGAGGGAGTGGGTTAAAGATAGAGGGTAGGGGGTACAAGGGTTTAGGGTTAATTTTTTAAGGGTTAGGGTTTATTTTTGTATTTGCATATATTTATGTTTTATATATGTGTAAAATAATTTTATAAATTTTAGATAATAATTAATTTTAAATTTTAGATATTTTACCATGGTCAACTTGATGGAACAAATTATCTAAGTTGTATATAAGTGTATATAAGATTCTTTAACTTAAGAATTCCATGAAACAAATTAAGTTGTATATAATTGTAAGTTAGGAAAAATAATTTTAAAAAACTTCACTACATTTCAAATAAGGATTGAAAGTATATATGTGTGTTTACATGCAGCCAAAAAAAGTGGAGATGATGCTATCAAATTTTCTTGAACTTAAGAATTTTCCATGGAACAAATATGTACATATTATTGTAATTTAGGAAAAAATATTTTAAAAAAAATCACTACGTTTCAAATAAGGATTGAAAGCATATATATGGGCTTACATGCAACCAAAAAAAGTGAGAGATGATGCTATCAAATATTCTTGAACTTAAGAATTTTCCATGGAACAAATATGTACATATAATTGTAATTTACATAAAATGATTTACAACTATGTACAAGTTACTATAAGTTCTAATTTGGACATGTATAGGGTTACAAGTGAACTTGAAAACTATGGATATATTCTAAGTCAAAGATTTTGGTTCAGCCTACTCTTTAATAACATGTAGAATTTTTTGATGATCATCACTATCTAGTCTCCATTTTCTTCGACCACGTGCATGTGGAACTGAATGAAGATGTAGAGTGGTAGCAATTATTAAGTAACTACATTGGTATACCTTGTTATTAGGTTGATAGTCAACAAAATGAATCCCATGCTGAACAACTTTGACTTGTTTTAGATATGTCCCTTGCACTATAACATAACTTGCATTTCCAACATGAACCTAAGCTAAGACATATGAACGTGTGCAACATTTTTGTGCTCAAGGTTTGTACAATATATATTTAATGTTTATAATGTAATGTGCACATGTCAATACAATGTATACAAAATTTTAAATTCAAACTCACCTATGGGAAATGACATTCCATCACTTGTTTTAGGTTTTGTTAGCTTATTCCTCTCTTTTGTGCAACACAATAAATAATAGGTAACACCTTCGATGTTTCCAGGCTCTACTATGACTGCAAAAACATCTCCTATACACAAAATTTACACCAAAATAAAAATAAAAATTAGAAATTTCTCTAAAGATCATTAACTAGATATATATAATATTTAAATTATTTAAAACTTACACATGTTTACCTTTTCTAACCAATCTTGAAATATGGTCATAATCAATTGAAATCAAAGGAATGTATTCAAATCTTTCTTCATCATTTTCATCATATTTTTATCAAACAACTAGTGGCATCATACCCCATTTACCAACATATCCAAGTTCTTGATTGTTGCATGCATAATCAGAGTTTCCCTTAATGCACTCAGTTCAAGAATAAGAGTAATCCCTTGTGTCTAATATCCATCCATGGCGACTATCTGAACTCCTAACACAATTCAAAGATCTTATTTTTTCTACCCTCTTGCATCCATGCATCGATCTTCTATCCACACCTAGATACATATGTACAACACAAAACTTATGTGAACAAATATGTATATATATATTTTAAATTTATATAAATTCAAAGTTTTGATTTAATGTAATTTATACATACCTGATATCTCCCAAAACACTCTATGTGGAATGTGTCGGTTTGTTCTTGAAGATGTGCCGACCATATTTGATGCAAAGTGTTTCTTGCACCATTCAACAACATCATGTAAATTATCTAGATGATATTCTAGATAACTCATTTGATGCTTTCTTAAATCTCATTTGATGCAAGCTCCTACTCCATCATTGATGCAAGAGCATCCAATGGTGTAAAGGCAATCTTGCATCACCCAAAAATAGTTAAATTTTAATTTTCTCAGTTTTTAGATATTTTTACATTTTTTGATACCCTTTTCGTCATAATGAAATTCCCAATTTATGGTTTTTTTCTATTCCTGGGTTGAAAGATATTGTAGTTTTAGTTTCCTAGATTTGCACCTGAAAATCTTCTAAGTTAGATTTGAGGTACTTAGATTTCTTGTAACATCCCTGAAACTTTCCAAAATTGTCCGAGCCAATTTTGAGTGTGTTATTGACCTCAAGACCTTTCCAACGGTTCAAACAGTTCACGAATCGGAGTCCTGGATCAAAAGTTATGGCCCTGGGAAGTTGGCGCACTTTCTAGAAGATACAATTGCAAATGTTCTTTTGAAATTTGAACTTCAAGTTGTAATTTTTGAGCACCAAACTACCTAAACTCAAATTTCAATGTTGTTTTGGCTCCAAACTAAAGAGGAGCTCTATTTATAGGTGGGTTTCTAATTTTTTGGTAACTTTTTGAGGGACAAGCTTGCATATTGCGAAAGGCTGATTCTATAGCTTTTTGTAACTTGCATGTGTTGTAGAACTTGGGGATTTGAGATCCTCTGCATGTAAGAAGCTCCATTTTCTGAATAATAAAGTTATTCTCTTGTTTGTGGGTTATTTTCTAAGTCTCGGGCTGTGCCCTCATCAAGTCGTATTAGAGAGGGTTTTCTTGAGCGTGGATAGATCACCGATCGCGGAAGCGCCTCGCACTGTGACCGCGGCTGTGGGTCGAGGTCACAGAAAGATGCCCAAGAGTGATGCTATAAGAGAAGGAGAAGAGGGTTAAACCCGAGGGAGGAACGTGAGGATGAAGGAGAGGAAGAAGGTTCAAATGCAGAAGAGGAAGAAGAAGCAATTGATCAAGAACAAATGCAATTAATAAGGATGCATTTTGAAGATTAGAAAAGACCCAAAGAGCGTAAGTCCCCGCCATTCAAAAAGTTCTAAATCCTAAGAGCTGATCAAACCCATCAAACGAGCTAGAAGAATATTTTGAGTATGAGGAAACAGCAGGACTCCAGATCAGATTAAGTTTAAGTGAAAATGAAGTCGTATGGCTATGCCAACATTTGCGGAAAAGAGGTCCGCTGGAAGTTAGAAATCAAAGAGGAAAAGGAAATATCACCGATGGGATTGCATGCAGAGAAACTAAAGAAGCAATTCAGCTGCCACGTGACTGAAAGTTAGACCTACTGAAGAAACGTATGGTTGAAGTAAGGAAGTAGATCTGTGAAATAATATACTGAATATTTTCACAAGATAATCATCAGAATGGGCCACACAGAGGCCAATAAGGAGAAGGTAGCCCAATATCTTAATGGGTTATGACCGAGCATTTAGGAGGAGTTAAGCCTAGTCATAATGACCATCATTGAGGATGTGTATCAGTTTGCTCTCTTGGTGGAAGAGAAGCTGAACAAAAGATTTGATTGCAAGCAAAAAGGATCAGGAGGTCAAAGTGGAAGGGGCAGTGGAAGACCTTCAGGAAGTCGAAATGATGATGAAAAGAAAAGTGAAGATGTGGGTACCAGCTAAAGCCAAAGGAATGCCAACTTCTACCACCCTCATGATCAAAACAGTGGTGATAAAAGAGGTAGAGGACAAGGGAGATATGGACAAGGATCTAGAAGAGGTGGTTTGAAAGGAACATGTTTCCAGTGTGGTGAAGAAGGGCATCGAGCCTATGAATGTCCACAACACCAAGGAAGGGCAGACAAAAGGCCAGAAGGTCATGGAAGGGTTATGCATGTAGATGAGGAGGCCCAATCTAAAAATTCAAATGTTGCTGAAAGGGGAGAAGCCCTAGTGATTAGGAGAGCCCTGGTGACTGAGGAAAATGAACTAGAACAAAGAAAGAATATGTTTCACACAAGGTGCAAGTGTGAAGGAAAATTTTGTAATGTCATTATTGACGGTGGGAGCACCGATAATCTGGTGTCAGAAGAGATGGTCAAAAAGTTGAAGCTAAAGAGGGAAAGGCACCCACATTTGTATCAAATTTCCTAGTTGTAGAAAGACCACAAATTTTTAGTCAATGAGTAGTGCCTAGTAAAGTTCAAGATCAAGAGATACCATGATGAGGTACTCTATGATATCATCCCCATGGATGCATGTCACATGTTGTTGGGGAGGTCATGGTAGTTCGATAGGTGAGCTATACATGATGGCCATGCAAACACTTATTCCTTGAGAAAGGATGGGGTTCATCACAAGTTGAAACCCCTGAAGGAGACCGAAGAAAAGGTATGTAGTAGTGCTAGAATTTTTTATGTAGATGGAAGAAATTTTTTAGAAGGTATGAAGCATGAGCCTGTGTGTTATGCATTGATTCCTAGAGTGAGTAAGGAGGATAGTGAGAAGGTTCTAGAAGAATTTTCTGGGATGTTGGATGAGTTTCAAGATATTGTTTCTGATAATGTACCTGAGAGTTTACCACCAATAAGGAAGATCAGTCATCAGATTGACTTGATTCATGGAACTAGTTTTCCAAATAAGGCAGCTCATAGAATGACTCCAGTAGAAAATGAGGAGCTGAATAGACAAGTTCAAGAGCTGTTGAGAAAGGGTTTGACATGGGAGAGTTTAAGTCCATGTGCAGTACCTGTAGTATTAGTACCAAAGAAGGATGGGGAGTGGAGGATGTGTACAAATTCTTGAGCAATAAACAAGATAACAATTAAGTACAGAATTCCCCTGCCAAGGATGGATGACCTGATGGACTATTTGAGTGGAGCTCAGTACTTCACAAAGATTGATATGAAGAGTGGATGTCACCAAATCCAAATTCGGGAGGGAGATGAATGGAAGACTTCCTTCAAGACCAAAGAGGGCCTGTACGAGTGGTTAGTCATGCCTTTTGGTCTAACCAATGAACCGAGCACATTCATGTGGCTCATGAATGAGGTACTAAAAGAATTTATGGGAAGTTTTTTTATTATGTATTTAGATGATATTTTGATTTTCAGTAAGACGTTGGATGAGCATCTGATGCATATTCGGAGAGCCTTTAAGAAGTTAAGAGAAGAGAAATTGTTGATTAATATAAAGAAGTGTAGTTTTGTGAAGAGGGAGTTAGTGTACTTGGGGTTTGTTGTCTCAGTAGAAGGTCTCAAGATGGACCCAGAGAAGGTGAAGGCTATTCTGGAATGGCCTACCCTAAGAACTACTACCGAGGTGAGATCTTTCCATGGTTTGGCTAGTTTTTATAGAAAGTTCATTAGAAACTTCAGTAGTATTTGTGGACCCCTTGGATTGAAAACAATGAGAGGGGGAGAAAAAGAATTCAAGTGGCTGCACCTGGAGTTTCAGCAGTTTCTGAACCATTGAAGGTAAGGTAATGGAGAAACCATTCCTGGAAAGTCCCTATTTCCAAACAAGGTTTCTGTGTAGATTTACGCCACCTGTCAGCCATTGGAGCAAGTTGTTGAGCCAAGAAGGTAAGCCCATTGCCTATTTTAGTGAAAAGTTAAATGATGCCAAGAGAAGTATTTTGTATATGATCAAGAAATTTTATAATAGTTCAAGCATTAAAGAAATGGAGACATTATTTGTTACCAGCGATTTTTTTTCTAGTATACTGATCATGAGGTTTTGCAAGCAGCATCTAAATACTTAGGGGAAAATTAAATCACAGGTGACAAGGAAATGGTAGAGTTTTTGCAAAGTTATAGCTTCTTGTTTTGAAACATAGAGCGTAAAGTCAAATAGGGTTGCAGATGCCTTAAGTAGGAGGCATACATTGATGACAAAGATGTAGATTGAAGTGGTTGGGTTCAATGAACTTAAGACACTATACGTAGAAGATCTTGATTTCGCAGAGGCTTGAAAAGCTTGCAAGGAACCTGTTACAGTGGACAGGACAAGGTGTCTGGATTTCATAATCTAGGATGACATGTTATTTAAGGGAAGTCAATTGTGTATCTCGAGGAGTTCCATGAGGGAGAACCTGATAAAGGAGAAGCATAGTGGAGGAATGACAAGACATTTTGGTCAGGATAAGACCATTTCCATTATCAGTGAACATTATTATTGGCTCTACCATCACAACAGGAAGAAGTTTGTACAAAGTTGCAGGGTATGTCAGATGGCTAAAGGAGTGAGCCAGAATACAGGCTTATATCAGTCCTTACCTATACCAGAGAGGCCATGGGAGGATATAAGTATGGACTTTGTTCTTGTTTTTCCAAGGACACAATGAGGGAATGATTCAGTCTTTGTGGTGGTTGATAGATTTTTGAAGATGGCACATTTCATTCCATGTCAGAAGACCCATGATGTAGTCCACATTGCTAACTTGTTCTTCAAAGAGGTGGTGAGGCTACATGGTCTGCCAAAGAGTATTGTTTTAGATCGTGACACCAAATTTATGGGGTACTTTTGGAAGACCTTGTGGAAGAAGCTGAAGACAGAGTTGAAGTTCAGTTTTGCACACCATCCACAAATAGATGGGTAGACTGAGGCTGTTAAAAGGAGTCTGGGTAACCTACTGAGATGTTTTGTAGGAGATAAACCCAAGGGATGGGACTTGATCTTACCCTAGGCATAATTTTCTTACAACAATTCTATTAACAAAAGCACTAGTAGATCACCGTTCTAGATTGTGTATGGAGGTAGCCCCAAAACAACTCCAGAATTGAGGAAGATGGACCAAGAGAAGAAAATAAGTGCTGAAGCTGAAGATTTTGCAGAGCACATCAAGAATATACATGAGAAGGTACGGGAACACATTAATAAGATGAATATGCAATATAAGGCTAAGGTAGATCAGAAAAGGAGGAATAAGGAGTTTCAGACTGGGGATGAAGTAATGGTCCACTTGAGGAAAGAAAGGTTTCCCATGGGAACCTATAACAAATTGAAGATGAAGAAATTTGGTTCCTATAAGATTTTGAAGAAGCATGATTCAGGGAATGCATATGAGGTAGAGTTGCCTGATGGAATCAACATTTCCCCTGTGTTCAACATTTTAGATTTGATAGAGTATCATGAAGGTGGAACGGAGGAAGCACCAACAATAGGGTAGTATGGCATTCCAGCACCTACTTCAGAAAGGGAGAAGATTGAAGCAATCTTGGATAGTCGTGTGGGAATGAGTACCAAAAATAGGCAATATGAAGAATATCTGGTAAAATGGAGATGAAGGCCTATGGAAGATTCATCCTAGCTATCTAAGGCAATGGTTGACTAGTTGGGTTTTCCTCAACCATTTGAGACGTGACAGGTCACTTCTCAAATTACCCTGGGTGTCTGATGCAGGAGCATCCAGTGGTGTAAGGGCAATCTTGCATCACCCAAAAATAGTTAAATTTCAAGTTTCTTGATTTTTAGATGTTTTTACATTTTTGGATACCCTTTTCATCATAATGAAATTCTCAATTTATAGTTTTTTCTATTCCTAGGTTGAAAGATATTACAGTTTTAGTTTCCCAGATTTGCACCTAAAAATATTTTGAGTTAGATTTGAGGAACTTAGATTTCCTCGAATGACCCTAAAACTTGCCAAAATCAGCA
Source organism: Sequoia sempervirens (assembly GCA_007258455.2). NCBI lineage: Eukaryota > Viridiplantae > Streptophyta > Pinopsida > Cupressales > Cupressaceae > Sequoia > Sequoia sempervirens. The sequence goes on along the minus strand of VDFB02388463.1, from coordinate 12,072 downwards.
TAGCATATTTCAAGTGTGTGATTAACTTCGAGACCTTTCCAACGGTTCAAACGGTTCACGAATCGAAGTCTCGGATCAAAAGTTATGGCCCCGAGAAGTTGGTGCACTTTCTAGAAGATACAATTGCAAAAGTTCTTTTGAAATTTGAACTTCAAGTTATAATTTTTTGGTGCCAAACTGCCTAAACTAAAATTTTAATGTTGTTTTGGCTCCAAACAAAAGAGGAACTCTATTTATGGGCAGGTTTCTAATTTTTGGGTAACTTTTTGGGGGACAAGCTCGCATATTGTGAAAGGGTGATTCTGTAGCTTTCTGTAACTTGCATGTGTTGTAGAACTTGGGGATTTGAGATTCTCTACATGTAAGAAGCTCCATTTTCTGAATAATAAAATTATTCTCTTGTTTGTGGGTTATTTTCTAAGTCTCGGGCTGCACCCTCATCAATCATGCTCACCCTTTCCATGCCCACTATCAAAAAAACTCCAAACATGTATTTTGTAGATTTTATGATATCTACAAAGTGCATAGAATGGCCATGAAGATTTGAATTTTTTCTCACATCCATCTAACCATACAAAATGATTTTCAAAATTTACACCCTTCTCAAATTCTCAAAAAATATTGTAAAGCAATGTTGGACAAAAAGTTTGTCATTCTCTTTATCATCACTAATATAAAAGTGATATTCTTTCTTAATGGCTCATTCTTCATTTGTACTCTCAACACCATCCAATTCTAATTGTACATGTCGATAACACACCTGAACCATAATAGTGATCTACTTTGAAAAGTAATACCCTGATTGAATCTCCTTTTGATGTACACAGGAGTATTTTTTTTCAAAGTCAACTACTGATAGAACTATTCCACATGGGAAAGTATCTCTCATTGTTTGGAATTTTTGTGCTTTCCACTTAGCAAAAAAGGAATGATGTATGTATGGTCATATCAATTTTCAAAAATATTCCATAAATTTTCTAATGGGAATCTCCTCTTCTACATAATTCAACCTTGTGGATTCTTTCCCAAAATTTGTTTGCAACTTTACATACTTGTACCTGTGTTAGTAAAATATATGAATAACCAATAAACCACACTTGATCAATGAATCATTACATCAAACAGAATCCAAATAACAATCTATGAGAAATTGAAACAAATAAACTCTCTAAAAATAATACTTACCTCTTACAATTTACTATCTTTGTTAGGCCAGTATCCTCAATTCTTGAAGGAAATTTAGCCAAATTTCCACATGTCTCACAAATTCCTTTTATGCAGTTTATTTGATGTCCATTTTCATGATCACATAATATAGACTTTATGAACAAATTTGCTTGTTTAGGAGGTGCATTTTGAAATCCACATCTTTCAAAACACGAGATAGTAGAGATGAAATTCAATATGATAATGACAACAAGTTTCAAAAAACTTGTTTATCTTCACATAATATATATTTAACCTTTGAAACATTGTTTTCCCAATCTTTATATTACAAAAGTTCATAAACATCTAAAATTGTGTTATTTCTGGCCAATGTTTGATATGATTTTCATAAATACTAGGTCCAATCCTATGTCTCATAACATCTCTAGTATTTGATGATGGAAGAGTTTGATCATGCCAAAAACGTAAGACCAAGTTCCTAACAACATCTTCAATCCTATCAAAACGGCGAGCTCTACACATAATTTCCCAATTTCCTTCTAAACTCTCAACCAAAAACTTTCTCTTTTTCTCATATTTTATCAATGTGGTTCTACTATAACCAATTTCAATTGAAAGTGCAGACATTTTTCTTTTTCTTGCTATATCTTGATGTACAATAGATGTCAACATCACCCTTCTTATAGTGGCCTTATCCACTGATCGAGATCCTTTCCTAATGGAATCTAAACCCTTTTTAACATTTTGAACAATATCCTTTTGTAATCCCATGTGTTTCTTCTTATTTGATGCCAAATGTACACCCAACAATTGTAATGACTCTTTGAGCTCATCACGAAGAAGTAAACGTGATAACAATTAGGTTTTTTCAAGTGTATCAAGATGATTGAAATGATGATTAATCATTCCATTTACATATTTAGTCATTGACCTCTTTCTCTTATAATAAGGTTGGTTGGCATAATATTTCAGTTTCTCCATATCCATTTCAAGTAAATGATCTAAATTTCTATGAGAAATTTATTTCCTCACCTTCTCAACTAGTTTTATATGCTCATCCATACAAGTAGGAGGAAATGATCTCAACCCCTCTCCAACATGCATTGTTTGAACTTGTGCCTACTCCCTAGCTTCAAGGACCATACATTCTTGAGCAGATTCATTTGATCCAATGTCTAGATTTGGCTCGACTTGAGCATGAAAAATTCCTTCTTGTTGAGCCCTTCCTACATGTCACAAAATATTTTGCAAACAAAAGTGAGAGATGATGTTATATAAGTGAAGTTTATGTATGCAAGCAAACAAAATGATAAAACATGATGCTATAAGTGAGATAAGTTTGTGCTAGTTTATAATGCTCATCCATACCAGTAGAAGGAAGTGATCTTGACCCCTCTCCAACAAGCATTGTTTGAACTTGGGTCTCCTCCCTAACTTCAAGGTCCATGTGTTCTTCAATGGATTCGTTTGATCCAATATCTAGATTTGGCTTGAATCCAACTTGAGGAATCCTTAGAGCATATAACATAAAAAATAATTTGAGAACATTGAAGTGATGAAAATAAAATACCAAAGAAACAAAACACAAATATTGAAACAAAAAGAATTGGCTTAAGGAATTGGAGTCAAGGATCATATAAACATTGCAACTTGCATGACCAAGATGACTTGAGGACATTTAAAAGTATTTATAGTCACTCAAGTGCAACGAAATGGTTAGAAACCTTCAAAACAAATGTGTGTTAAGAAATAATTTAAAGAATAATCTATCATATATAACTATTATTCCTTGGCACCATATAGCTTGAGTTTTGATGTATACATGTGTTAGTCTCTAGAAAACCTGACATTGCATTAGATTTAAGTATAATTTGAGTTCTAATTTTCAAATAATTCTAGAGCTTAGAATTGGGCATTTATTAAAATATTTAAAAAATATTTTAAAGGAACTATTGATCATTAGACTAAATTCAATGGGAGTTTAGAAAAATATTAAGCTAATCAGATCTTGCAATGCAGATTGGATAGGGGATATTGATCACCAAATATCAAAATTAGAATGCTACTTCATCAAACATGAAGGTGTAGTTTCATGAATAATTAAGAAAAAATAATGATTTCTTTCAAAGTGCAAAGTTAGAATATATAGGAATTTGCAAAGCCATAAAATAATTAATGTGGTTGAAAAAATTATGAAAATAAAAGTGGCATAGTGAGGGACACAAAATTTAAGGTTTCATTAGAGAACTAAGCATGTATGGAAGTGCACTATCATTTTCTTCATCAACAAAGTAAAGAGAGAATTGTGTAGATGCAATACTCAACAATGATAATGTGATGAAAAAAACATTAAACAAAGGTATTGGTAAAAGATAAGTGTAAGGTTTGCAAGGAAGGATTTAATGTACAATATTTTAGTTTAAGAGTACATTTTAAGTTGGGGTATTGTAAGTTGAAAAATGGTCATACATTAAACATTTCTAATTTTAATAAGAAATCCAAAGAAAAATGTATGCACATACAAATTTATGTTTAGGTGTACTAACCAAATTATTGGGTGGAATAATGCACAAACTATGGATTCCCTCCCATCAAATGAATACTCATGTTTTTTAAAATTAAAAGTCCTAAACACACACTTTAGAGTGAGAGAGAGAAGAAACAAGTATGTACCTTGTTTCTTTCTATGATAATTTTCCAAGTTTTGTTCACACCTCTTATGTTCTTCTTTTGACAATTTTTGTTCAGACACATTTTTTCTTTTTCTTTGTTGTCCCATTTTGTTCTTCAACTTAAAGATGACTAAAAACAAGTCCTCTACCAACTTAGTTAAATGATCCTCCAATTTTTTCTTTGATTGCTACAAATGAAAAGTTGTTGAGCTCCAATATTTTCCTCCTTGATAAATGTGCAAAAACTTTTTCTCCAAAATTTGTGTTCCATGTGATATAAATGAGAATTAATCTTTGAATTTGATATCTAGAATAATGAAAAATAATCTTCTATTTATATTCATATTGGATGGGAAGAAAATTATTCTAGTGTACATGGAATAAGTAGATCCTAGTTTAAATGAATTAAGTAGTAAATAAACAAGTTATTTCATTGTGGAGTTTTTTGTTATTTAATTTATAGGTATGCACAACATATCTAGTAATTTTAGAATTTTGTTAAAGTGTCAAAAATTTATATTAGAGGTATAGTTTGAATTGAATTTTCTTAATTATATTTGAATTGAATTTCAAGTTACTTGTCAAAAATATTATATCTTGTTCTCAACTCAATGGTTCATGTTTCTTAAGTCATTTTTAAGAAATATTTATTGTGATCAACATGAATGAACTTAATTATAAAGTGCCATTGATTTCCCTAAAATTCTACTAGAGATCAAATGTATATAAGGAAATGTAAGTTGTAAGAGATCATAAAACAAGAAAACATGTATGTATATTGAATATTTAAAGAAAATGCATACATATATTATGTGTAAACATGTTTAAACCATAAGTAAACACATGTGCATACATGTAAAGGGACTCAATACATATAAGCAAATATAAGTTAGAGATCATCAAGTCTCAAATACTAAAGATCATCATGTATAAGCAAATACATGTGGTAAAGATCATAAATCTAGTGTGAATGGCCTAATATGAATGTCTACTCCTAGTCTAATGGCCATTTGGATGAGAATGGTCCTACTCTAATGGATGTGTTGAGCCCTACAAATAAAATTGTGTACATGATGTGTTAAATACATTTAATTTATATTAAATAAATTTTATGAAAATTATTTTTAAATGAGCTTGTACTTTTAAATATCAATCTAGATCTATGCATACATAAATATTGAATGTACATATACATGTGTGATTATATAAAAATGTAAAACTCACATGTCCACTGGTAGCAGATTCATCCACCGAATCACATCGATCATGCACACAATCTGGACCAAGGCTAGGAGTGATATGAGGTATGTCCACCTGTAACAACATATATACATATGTATATCAACTTGCATGAATATCTAGTTAAAAAATAATAATAATAATGAAAAAAGAATTGAAACATGCACATGCACACATACATGAATATCATCTGATATTAGATGACCTAAGTCCTTTGAAATAATCACCTCCACCATATCCACCGAATGGTCAAGCAATGAATCAACATCTACATCCATTTGATCTATCCAATGTCATGCCATAAATGATGAATGTAGAGGAATATGAAGGTGAGATGGCATTGGTGACGATGAACTAGAACCAATCAACATATCAGTAAAACCCATAGTCTATGTATTTTCTAAATGAACTATAGGTGGATCCTGATGTGCACTAGTGCTCAACTGAGAGTAATGAGATCCTAGAACTGAACGACCTCTACATCTCAAATGATCTCTAGCATGCTCTATATCGATCCCATTGCCTGATGCAATGTTGGCATATGCCTCCAATAGGTCCTCAACCAAAAAATGCAGAGTCATGTGTGCCATATCTTCTGTAAGTGCATCAAGCTATGTAGGAGTAGGGATAGTGACCACTGTAAAAGGATCCATCATGGTCCACTGTGCTAAAAATAGCATGGATCGGGAATTTCTTGACATCAAATACTAATCTACACGATTGTCAGATATCCTAGTGGTGGAAGACGCAATGTCACCTACAGTGTCAATTGCTTCCTTTTGGGAAGCAACAACAACCTCATCTGCTATGGGGCTAGAGCTAGGGTGAGAGTAGGAGACCTCTCACCAACCAATACCCTAAACACTAGGGGTGGTCTATATGCTTGATGATAGGTGGGCCTATCAGCAATCCCGCCATGCCCCTAACCAACATATGGTGGAATGTCTAGGTAGTTAACTTTGAGGCCCAAATGGACCTCAACATACAATTGTTGAACAAAATATAATGGAACCTGGTCATTGTTTGAATATAGACCATGTGCTATGAGAAATCGTGGGTAGATCAATGAGGCCATAGCATGATCAACACCTCTAGTGACCTGGTATCCCCTAACCTTACGCACATTTTGATAAAATGGAAAACAAGTGGCTTTTATCATTTCTTTGGTTACACTATCCTATATTTGTTTAAGGGGAACATCACCATGTACTTCTTCCCGCATGTAGGAAAGAATAGCAGCCAGTCTATCTAGGGAATATGCACTAGTCCTCTCAAGTTCATCTTTTAGTTTTTCTAGACTATGCAATATTAACATGCATGGTTCACTATATATCCCTAGGTTTGCACTGCATGCTAATGAATCTCTCAATTTTTTAATCTCATTACTAGTATTTGCAAACAAAGAATTTGGTGTAGGTGAGACATGATTTGCATTTTCCATGTTATATATATATACAATACACCTAAAAGAGCAATGGGACTTTGGTAAATAATATATCTAGATAAAGGGAATACAAATCTAAAATAGTTGTAATAATTCATCTACTCATCAATAATATTTTCATACCATTAACAATTGAAAAAGAATTGGAAGACAACTATAATCTATAACATGGCATCCTTAAATGGTTCAAATTTTAAATGAAATGATGAAAGAAAGAATAATAATACAAAGATTAGTATAAAATTATTTGAAAATAATTGGGGATAAAAATATTTAATCTAATAGTTGTTAACATAAATGAACTTCAAAATAGGATTATGTAAGTGAAAAAAAAGTTCTATTTCCCTCATTAAACCTAAATTTATCTAGTTAAGATATGTCTAAAATTAAGAATTCACACTAGAATATCAATATTCCATAAGAATCTCATAAAGAGGATGAATTTAATGGAAGATAATATAAAATCCTCCATATGACGATGGATTTAATCATTACAATATGAGTGAATCATCTCAATTATATAGCCAAGAACATAAAAAAATTATAGATTGGAAAGCAAAATAATCAGACATTTATCATATTTTTATATGTATAATGTTTAGATACCATCAAACTATTTAAACTTATAGATTGCATAAAGCTATAAATTGAATCGTTAAAACTAATTTATTAAGAATAAAATATAATAAAGTTTGACTTCATATTTCATACTTATAAATATCTCACTAATCTGACCATACATTTTATATATGTTAAAAAATATATAATTGTTATGCCCATAATTTTTCACTATATCGTGATGTGGATCTCCTTCAACTATATCAATTAAAAATTATTTGTAATGTTGGAGGAAAATAGATTTAATATCAATAGAGTTGCCATGGAACTACCTCTCTTGATCAATGATAGATATTATCCATTCTCGAGAATGTAAATATGTTCAAGATAACTAAAAAATAATTTGTATCCCTTATATCCTTTCATCCAATCTAGCCTATCTCTTAATTGAGATCCTATAGCACAATTAAGTTCAAATCTTCTAAGTTTTATTTCAACGGAATCAACCACTCATTGTAGAAAATTTATTAGTAAGTGCTCAATCCAAAAAAGTTTCTTTTTTCTATTTCGATACATATTTTTTTCCATTCTAGATCTCTTTCTAGCCATATTCTTACTGTAAGATCATAGTAAGGTAGTGCAATAGATTTAATCACATCATTCCATGATTGTATCCACTTACCATTTTGATGAGGTCTAGGAACATCAACCAAAGGGATATTAGGGAAACAAGGTGATCAATTTGATTGAGGTGGGAAGTGTTGAGCTTGAAGGATAGATTATTAGGTGTGAGGAATAAGAAGTTTGAAAAGTTTAAAGAATTGGGAGGTGATATGTGAGATAGGTTTAATAGAATCTACTTAAATAAGGGTGTTTTGTGGAGAGGGGACAATGGAAAGAGAAATAACTAAGTTTTAATCTATCAATACAACTAAGTTTCCCTTAGTTCACCATCTCTTTAGTTGGTCCAAGTGAACTAGTGATCAGTATAAGAATATTTTTTGTCTAAAATGGGATCTAAACCCCTTATGGTGTTTCTAGTTAGGATGTAGGAATTCAATTATTTTTTAGAGAGTTTATGAGAACTAAACCAACTTGTATCTTGGTTTTTACCACCATATCATATTCACCTCCTTCTAGCCATTTAGTCATAGGGAGGGCATAAAAATTCATTCCCACAATTTAACTTGAGATGAGGAGTCATTAGGAATACAATAAAGAAAAAATTAATAGGTATTCATTGTATTAGTAGTGAGCACTAAGAACAATTATTGTTGGGATCTAGTCCTCAATAGATGATAAACTTAGCCAAGTATTAGGAAAGGTGGGTCAACCTTGCATCCTAATATTTTGATTTATTATTTTGTCCTCGTACTAGGAAATGAGGCATCTCACTTTATGTTGGTAGTTATTTGTCATTTGTTGAATGCTTCAAGGGAGGTGTCTAAGATGTTCTAAATGCATATAATATTATTATAGATTTATAAGATGAAACCCTCTTATGAAAAATTATTATGACATTTAAGAGCATGACTATAGAATATTTACAGTAAAGTATTGGCAAACATTACGAAAAATCATAAGAAATATTTTAAGAAATAGCAACTATGTCAAGGAAAAAGATGTGGAAATTTACAAGAACTTTTTTTTTTAAGCAAAAGTGGGATACAACTTATAATTTTATTTATATATAATATTTTACATATAGCTAGTTCAGGTAGACATACTAGCGGGAAAGAACCAGCAAGAAAACCTCTAGTTGTAGTCTGAGTAACAAATTTTACAAAATATCAAAAAGACTAGTGAGGTCCTAGTACAAATGACCAATTGTCTAATTACAATGTTACAAAAGCTCATTGGTTGAATACATCAATACATATGAACATTCTCTTATGCACCCAAAATACCCAAAAGAAGACATCATACTAGATATACCCATGACCAGAATACATAACACACTAGAGATTACAAAACCTTACTAAACATAAGACTGATAAGCTAGGAAGCCACTTTCAAAAAGATGCATATTTTCCACCAACATGCTGGAAGCCATTAATCGAGCTTTATTTTGTTTCCACTCGTTTACCTTTGTGTTGGCGATCATGCTCAAATGAAGGTTTTGATTTGTTAATATCAAGCACATAATAATAACAAAATTTCTTTTTGGATGAAGATGGAAGTTGCAAATCATGAATGCAAACATAACTTCTCAAGAAAGAAATGGCATGATATTTTCTTTTTAAATCATCAGTCTCCTCAATGGAAATGATAGATCTGTATCTTTTTAGAACTTGATAGAGATGTGAAGAAGTTTCATGCATTGTGGATAATAACATGGCTTGGAATATGTGAACATAGGTCTCTTCTTATGAAACAAAACCTTCTTTGAATAATTAAATTTAGAAATTAATACAGTTTGGCGAGCATATTGTATAATCACACTAGAAAACAACAATGAAAGATTGAGATTCTCGACTAAGAATTCCACCTTATAGATAACATTCATACTAGAAGCCAACAACTAAAGACCAAATTTCATAAATAAAGTTCATGTGTTATATATCATGCCTTTGAGGGGTCTACAAGTACCATGAGCCTTTTGAAATCCTTCTCCATTTAAATGCATCCATTCCAAGACCATTGGGAGGTGGGTATACAATATGAGCCAATTTTTAATTTCTAATGTTAATTATTGAAAGAAGGTATATAAATTATTTGAGCATCCTAATTCTCATACAGAGTTACATCTTAGTCAATTTCTCAATGTATGAGTTCCATATATTTGTAATTTTTTCTTAATATAAAAACATATTTTATTTCATTAAAATTAACCTATCTATATTCCATGTTACAAAGGATGCTCTTATTTTAAATTATAGGTATATAATTCAAAATTAATTAGTAATTTTCAAGATAGAGTACATACAATTTCTTTAGTTAAAATAAAATAATGTTATTATTTATTTCATATGTACTAAATTTTTATCATTACATTATGAGTGAATCATATCAATTATATATCCAAGCACATCAAAAATTTATAGAGTGGAAAGAAAAATAATTGTAAGGTGTTTGAAAAGACTAAAAGTTTCCCTAGAAAGACCTAATTAAGGAATTGAAAAATTTAAAGTGTCTACCTCATTGTATGTTGACCTTTCCTATATGAAAAGATCATGAAAATGCTAAATGAGTTGATATAAGAATTTTTAAGAATGAAGGCACAAAATTCATAACACTAATCCTAAAAGCAACAAGAAAGGAAATGAATAAAATCTTCCTAGTTATTTTGAAAGAAACTTTAAAAGGTTCTAAATCCCCTTCACACCCCTTTCTAAATGAAGATAAAATAAATAAGTTACCAAATATTTCTTAGAGTTTAAGGTGGTGATTTTAATATGATTTGAGAATAAATAAGATAAACTAGATGAAATCAAGCTTTTTTGTAAAGGTGATGAATTTTGGGGGAATAATATGAAAATAATTTTGAACCTAGTTGACTCATTAAATGGAAATAAGATAGATTTTAAAGCGGCTTTATTTAAAATATGTAATAGTTAGATATGTACTAATACATTATATTCTCTATTAGATAGTTATTTATTCCATAAATATTTCTTACAAGCTTATAATTTATTAATAATAGTGATGTGTGCATCCCTAGACACTCTTTGATAATCACACTATTAATGTTTCTATTTTTACTAGAGGATACTCTAATTGAAAAGCATGTAAAGAGGAAGGGTTAGTTAACCTTGATATTAATGCAATGAAAGGTGAGATTATCTTGATGGTATCAAAGTTATCTTAAAGATATATTGAAGGTTTTTCTTCTAGGCCTAAACATATTTAGTGAAATATAATGAATATGTGTTATCCTAGAAAAATATGTATAGCATTAAGGATAAAATTTAGACTTTAAGTTGAAAGAAAATGTCAAATATTTAGAATAAAAATGGTGGGGATGGAATAAAAGCTTCAAGAATCTCCTTGTAATAATTAATTACAATAATAAATGATTGAAACTAAACATGAATGGATATTTCACCAATAATTTTTAGATAAAAGGACTAAAATTAGATCCAAGATATCTTAGTTCAAGTATCAGGATAAAGGTATCAAATTCTTATTCAATGTAAACATAGCCGAGTTTGATAGATAAAAATTTGGCCCCATTAATACTAGGGGAGCATTGTCTAATGAGATTAAGTTGACACTATTCAATTTTTAGAAGTTAGAACCCTAACATTTATATGAGGCTTGTAAAATTAAACCTTATTAGGAAGAGTAGGAGAGGAGAAATGAACCCATAATAATTATACTTATACAAATAAAAATAATAATAATGTTTAACCATTTAAAAATGTTAAATTTGTTTCATTATGGTGATCAATAGCTAATTTGTACAAGGAGGCCACAATTTATAGGGAAATGAAGACTACATAAGAGGAGAATTTATTAACATAGTAGCTTGGTTGTAGTTGTTTCTTTAGCATTAACTATTTTCTCTTTTTTCTTTTGTTGTTAATATTTTATTTGATCTCTTAAAACTTATCAATGGTACTTGATCTTCATAATGATTATTTTCTTCTTTTTCAATTATTATCATCTTAGAAGGAATACAATTTGAATTTAGAGTAGGGAGAAATGTATTTTTCTTTTAAAGTATTTAAAGTATTATATTTATTTGATGGTTCCTTTTTAACCTCTTCCACTCCTTGGAAAAAATTATCCAACCACTTGAATCTCCTTATATTAATTAATTTACTTCTATGATTTATGTATGTGTTTTTAGTGATTTACCAATTTTATCCTTTCTAATTTATTCATGATATACTTTAATATAGTTATAACAAGTATATAATAGTTTTACATAATTGGATATGCCTTAAGAAACTCTTTAGATGTGAAATTATTTGATGAGGGAAGATATAAAATAAGGTTATTCTTTCTTACTTACCTCATGCTCATCCATATTTTTTGTCCATAAATATC
>VDFB02388462.1:0-65031 GCA_007258455.2 Sequoia sempervirens | reverse complement strand
CCCATCCAAATTGGCCTGAGATCCACTGTGCAGCTCAGATGACACACGGGAAGATAATAGGGAAGCATAAATCGCACCATAGCCCATCATTAGCTCTCTTCCCTATCATCCCTATGCCGATCTGACTCCTCATGTAGCTTCAAGAACGTTGCATCTAAGTCGCCCACAGGTGGTACTAGCAGAACCCTAATTCACCTCTCAATGGACGCAATCTCGTCCCTTGAGTGCTTGACCGACCTATCCCAGTCTACCTTATATGTCATATGCTTATCAATAACTATGAGGTAGGTGGCCACATCATCCAGTTGGTGCTCCAGAATAGAACCATCATCAAGTGGTGCATACACATCATGCCACCATTCTCTCAACTATTCCGGGCTCAAGTACTTGGGCATGATCTTTCTTCTTCTCATCATGATTTCAAGGAAGGCAATGGAACCATTGTAAACCCTAGTTAGGGTGTCATCAATCTGCTTCCCTCATTTGTGAATCTTTTTTAGCACCTTCTGCCTAATTTGCAGTGCCTCGAACCATTCCCATGGTTCGGTAGCTCTAGAAGAAGGAAGAATCCCATTGCTTACCAACCTGTCCTGGGTGTACTCCATTAGAGTTTTGTTTTTCTGCAAAAGGAGGTCCATATCCTCCTTATCTTGTGCCAACACCTGTTTCAACCATTCAATCGCCATAATAGCATCCTTCCCAGTTGATAGAATTTCCTTAATATCTTTTCCACCCTTTTCTTGCACCCCTTTCAGCCAATTCACAGTGGCCAGGGTGGAAGCTTTCATCTTTTCAAGCTCAGTTATGGTCTCCTGAGGCAGAGGATTGGTAGCAAAGGAAGAAGGATTAATGGCCTATAGTGGTTTCATCAATTCCTCCAAGCACTTCTTGAGATTTTTGTTTTCTTTATTTAGTTCCTACATGGTTTTCACTTCCCTTCTCAATCTTTCCACCATAACTGCACTGGAGACCTCATAGCCCTCAATATCTTGCTCAACTGATGTAGGCCCAAGATTAAAAGTCTATATATTATAATCATTTCCAGCCACATCATCTCTATTTTTATCTGGAATAGGGGTAGCAATATGAACCACCTTGTTATGTGCCTCATCTCTCTCAACCCGTGAGATCACCCTAGCCTTCTTCTTGCCTTTATCTTTTCCAATCCTGGCTAGTAGTGCATCCCAGTTCAGTGCACTATCCTCCACTACTACCTATTTTCTCTTTATCTCTTTCTCCAGCCAATTAGGGACAGTAGACTCCAATTGCACCCTACTCTACCCCACTTCCTCTTCCTGTTGATCTCCTGCTACTTCCTCATTCAAATTTTGTTCATCAGGAGTCTCATCTTTCTTACTTTCTTCCTCTTCAACATGCTCTTCTTCATGCATAGGTGAGGGAACCTTTTCTGCTTCTTCCTCCCTTAGAGGAGATTCAACTACCTCATTCCTAACAGGAGAATCTGCATGCGCAACCATAGGGGACTGCATTATCTTTTCAATTTCTGCCTCTGCACTATGGAGTTCCCCTTCATGGAATTCCTCACCTTCAGCATCTTGATCTTCATCAATCTCTTTTGTCTCACCTGGTTCACTTTGGGTTTCATGAGCAGGAGGGATGTCATCCTGCTTCTCCTCATGAGAAGCCACCAGAGGTAGGTCAGCCCTAGGCACATTGTCCCTGGGAGAAGGAGTCCTAGACTTCCTCGCATATACCTTGGCCTTCTCCCCTGAGCTTTCAAGATTTATCACTAGTGGGGCAACTTCTTCCCCAACCTTGGAGGCAGCCTTCTCTGATAGTTTGACAATTATTTTCCTCTTCAGCACAGGAGCATCAACCTTAGGACTCTGCTCAGACTTCTTAGTCCTTGTTCTCTTCTTGGCCTTTGGCCTCCTCTGTTTTTCTGCTCCCTGGACTTCTTCCTCCTAAACACCTTTAGATTTATTTTGATAGGATATTCCAATTTTCCCTTACCTTTGGGATCCTGCTCGGTGGATTCTTCAGAAGTGGAGTGGGAATCCAAGTCTCCCATTAGGTTGTATGTGCATTTTACTCCCTTGTTTACCAACTCCCATACCATGTGTTTGAGCCACATTCTAGTGAATTTGAGGACTGGATCCATCAATTGTTTCAGTTCTATCTTCTCCTCTTCCAACCAATCCACATCACCAATTGGTTTGCCCCTTACCACTTCATAGGCATGATCCTGGATTAAGTTCACATCATCTTCCAATTGATCAGGAACTGCCCTTACATTATACAATTGGGTTGCATCCACTAGAAGCCAAGAGAATTTCTTCCTTTTGACCTCATATTCATCACCACAATTTTCCTATTAGTCCTCTAAATTAACCTTATGGCAGTAGTCTCTACTAGCCTTCTATTGAGCTTCCCCGGTGATGTCAAATCTGGATCTCTTGAACTGGAGAGACAAGCCAAGAGCACTCAATTCTTCTTCTGAAGCTTGGGCATAACCAATGGAAGGACATACCTCTCCAGTGCCAATCCTTAGGGGAAAATCCCCACCAAATCCTATCTTGTGTTTGTCCTTCTTGACAATGGCATCAAAGTCACAAATCTGCTTGGTGACTTCCAACAATATGATGTGATCAGTGGGGTACCTTGGAAGTCTGTATGGGGCCCTTTGACAGCCATCAATTCGAATGTAGGAGAAGGTTGGGAACTGGATGAACCACACTCCATACTTTTTGATGAGCTCCTTGGCCTGATCTAAAATTTTGACATGCTCTACCTCCTGAAGCATTTTGGTGATATGCATGGTAAATGCATCATTGGCCCTCCTGTAGTCTGAGCTTCCCAAATACAACTAAGGGAAAACTTCATAAATGATATCTTGTCTGAAAATTCCCTTTGTATCTAATCCCCTATAGGGATGGAATCTAGCCAGCGCATAGACCAAATATGAGGTCATTACGAAGGTATTTGTTCGTAACACATTGGACAACAACTTATGAATCACTTGGCTGATGACCCCTACCCAATGGTAATCAATTTTCTCTTGTTCCATCCTTACAATCGCATGGCACATCCAATTTTCAAATGTACCAGCAGTCTTCAAACCAACCACCCTGCTAATAAAGGTGATGGCATCATAGTACTCCTTGAACTTTTCTCTAAACAGCTGCTTAGGCAATTTGGAGTAGTGGGACTTGGGCTTCTCCAACCAGGAGTTGATTAGCTATTGTGACTTCACAGTCTGGTCATTGTAGAACTCCTAAGTTGCCTCAATGGTGAATCCCACCACATAAGATTGGTTTGACATGTCGAAGGTTTGGGAAATGGAGACCGGGTTGAGACTGGCAACAACCCTCCCTTGAGGCCTAATGATCCTCTATGTATCCTGATTGTAGTGCCTGGCACACTCAAGGACTAGCTCATAGCATTGCACTATAGAAGGGAAACCGACAACATGTGACAAACCTGACTCTTTCATTCTCCTGGCCACCAAAAGAAGATCCTCATCTGCCATTCTTTCTTTAAAATCCTCATAATCCCAGAGGCCAACATTCATATCAATGACTTCTGACCAAATAGACATGATCTTGCTTTCAGGAACCTTGCTCTTAATGTCTAGCTTGATCCTCTCTGCATCGGATAATGAAGAACCAACTACCATTTTGCTTGATTCAACCTACATTCAACATGAAAACATAATGAAAACCATAGGAAAGTAAGGTTAATCCACCAAAACACAACTACAATGGATCTCACATAGTCAAGGTGTCATTAAAACTCATATAAAATTGCCATAGCAAATTTTGGGTTTCAAGACCATCCTCAGAATCTATGCTAGAGAGGAATTCGGGAAATTCCAAACTGATCAGATTCTAGCAAAAAACCCAAGAAACACCTACTTAATCATCAAACCTAATCATTTTCAATCAATAAATCACATGTGGAATCCAAATATGACATGAAATTATCATCAAATGCATCATAAATTATAAATGGATTCAATTATTTCATGTTCCTTTACACTTTACCAAATTTCAAGGAAATCTATGAGGGACGGATTTCCACAAAAAATGAGTCAGATGGGAGTCTTCAGAAAATCAGGGAAATGGAAGATTTCGGATAAATCCAGAATCAACGAAAATCTACGGTTTAGGCACAATCCCAGAACAATGGAGATTCTCAGAATGAAGGTTTCGGCAAGAGTTATGAGCTTGCCGAGAAGTCTCGGCAACTTCCAGGAGTCATGCCGAAGGTGGCAACAAGAATAGGTTTCACTAAGAGTCAATTGTTTTGATGTAATGTCTTGGTGAAAAGGGACATAGCAAACATATCAGTATGAGCCAAGGGTGGTCGGGGTAAGGTCCTAGCGAATTCATCTTGTCTCATCGACCATCAGAGTTTAAACAATCACTTCAGACAGACTCAAGTTTTCGATATGAAGTCCCAACGACTGTGTTATGTTTCACTGATGAAGAGTTCCATCGGCATAACCTCTTGCCAACATTATGAAGTCACCCCGGCAAAAGATCAGGGCTTGCCAAGAGAAAAGGTTTCACTATGAAGTCCTGGCGATCATTAGGAGTCTCACCAAAAGCAAAGATTTCGACAAGAGTAGGGAACTCACAGTAAGGTCTTAGCAAAGCATGAATGTCTCCCCGAATCAGAAGAGCACTCGACAAGAGTAGGATATGTTCGGTCAAAGGCCTCACTGAAAGTGAAAGTCCTAGTAATAGAACGAAAGATCGACAAGAGAAAAGGAACCCGCTATGAGCTCTTGGCGAAGAGGTTTGTCTTGGTGAAAAGATGGCTATCGGTAAAGCTATTGAATCCCACTATGAGCTCTTGGCGACAGGGACTTGTCTTTCTGAAAACGAGTATGAGCAAGCATGTCGATGAGACATCTCCTCGTGGGGTGAGGTCTTAGCGAAAGTAAAGGTCTTGTTGACTGATATGCATAGAGGATATCATTAGTGTAAAAACGATAATGTCACGATGATCCAACATGAACCTAGGAAGACCACTTCGGTGAACCTCAAGGTAGTCAATATGATATCTCAACGATCTTGAATGGTCATAGCGAAGGGAACCCAGAAGGGATGTAGAGTCTCGATTTCATCCAGACATTGAACCAACTAAGGATTTCAAAAAGTTTAATTTAGGGCAAGTCGGGGATGGACCTCTCATGAATTTTCCTTACATTCTAGGTCAATCCTAAGATGACATCACCTGATATGGCACTGCCCTAGATCTAAACCCCATTCATCCACCATTAGCACATAGGCAAGCTCAGAATTTAGTTGTTTCACTATTGAGTCATCACCAAGGTTTACTAATTATTCTTAGGCAAGATTCATTAAAATGTAGATGGACACATGAACTCAAAACTCGCCTAGGAGATGACAAAGGATGCAATACCGACCAACCCTAGCATGAAATAAACACACGCAAGAATTCAAATACCAACGTGCCATTCATAATTCAATTCAAAGCACAACAATCAGACACATACCATTATAAAGCAGGAATTGGTCTCAGAAGTAGCAAACGTGAAGCTTAAGGGTGGCCATAATGAACACAAGCAATAACACACCAGAAATCACCCCCAAATCAATTAAGTCAAAGCCAAAATTCCCAAAATCCCAAATGAATACTCACAAGAAAGCACTTCTCAGCTCAAATGATGTCAAATAGTGAACATAATGGCTCAAAAGATCTCAAAATCAAGTTAAATACATTTCTTAGGGCATGCACGGAGCCATTAATGCAGTCGATAAGATAGTCAGAGAAGGAAATCGGGAATCTAACGACAGGGTAGAATCCAGGAAAATCCAGACCACGAGGAAATCCACGAAGACCAAAATTTCCAGAGCAACAAGTGTCCAGCCAAAGACTAAGCAGGATCCGGGAAAATCTGACCAAGGCGGAAAATCCTGAATCCGAGAAAAATCCCAAAATTCATCCAGAACTTAAGATTTTCAATGAATAACTTGGGGAAAACACCTAGGAAACCTAAAATAAATGATTTAGACACATGCCTAGGTCAAACAAAACCTCAAAAGAAAGGGCCAAAACACCAAAACTAAAGCAGAAGAGGGTCCCTGCTTACAGCGGGGCGTGCGTGCAAAAAATTGCACAACAAATGGCGACTTCTGCCGAGAAAATGCTCTAGAGCATTTTGATGACGAACAGGAATCCAAAACCCAGAATCTCTAGTTTCAATCTCACCACCAAACAAACAATTCAGCATGCAAGATTCAAAGAATCAGAACCAAAGGATAGACCAAACCTTCCATAAACTAAAAATCAAAGTGTGTGCACATGAATTCATTTCCCTCCTTAAGTTACTACAGGGACCAAGTTGAGTCAAGTCAGGCTATGTAAGGATTCTAACTTCAAAAGCAACCTAGATAGGGCCTCGCTACTAGTCAAGGGTCCATAGCCCTAACGAGGTTATCACTGTGACTCTCCTGACATAGCTCTACTGCCAGCCAGGCATCCATAGCCCCGGTAGAGATATTCAGGTACCCCTAATAAGTTGAATTTATTCTTTTGATATTCAATATTTCACTTTTCTTTCTTTTGATATTCAATATGTCATTTTCATTCCAACCTGTGAACAATGAAGTTCACACTCAGGGCTGAGAACCACAGTGGCGCTGAAGCAGAAATAGGATTTTTCACTTGACAAGACTTCACAAGGGTTCCTATAGTGACATTAGGATTCTTAAGATATATAATTGATTTAAGAGTTTCAGAGTACTTCAAATTCAAATCCACACTAGTGACTCAATCTTCTATAAATCGGACATTAAAACCATTGGTGACAACAAAGATTTCAACCATCCTTTCAAGATGCAAGACTAAAGTTCACCCAAGAAATACTTAGAACAATTCCAGAGAAGGTAGATTTGTCATACAAGTGCAACATACCCAAGCGAAAATAGAGAAACCCCCAAAGAAAGAGTAGAGCAAAAGAAAAACAAACCAAAAGAAAACCCACACTAACCAAAACAAACAAAAACAAAGTAGAAAGGAAAACCCTAATCTAACTATATACAAGACTAGAGCTGAAAATAGCTCAAGAATGGAAATAATGCTTCAAATACTACCCATTGATAGGTAGTGGGATATCCTCTCCAGTGAGAGTTTTCAATTGGAAAGCATTATCTCCCAGGATTTATGAGATCTGGTAAGGACCGAGCCAAAGTTTATCAAAAAATTTGTTCTCTCCCTTATGGTCATGGGCCTTATCCCAGGAAAGAACCAAGTCAGAAATCCTAAAAGCTTTAACCTTGGCTCTCTTATCAAACCATCTCTTAACAACCCCTTGATGCTTAGCAAAGTTTTCTAGGGCTTCATCCCTCTTTTCTTCAACGTGTAATAGTTCGGCAAGTCTTGCCTCACATCTATCTCCCTCATCATAATATTCATTGATGAATTGAAGGGTAGGAATTTTCAATTGTATAGGGAAACACAGGTTCTAATCCATAAACCAGGTGGTAGGGTGACATCCCTATGGAGGCTTTATGTCTTGTACGATCTGCCCAAAGAGAAAATCTGAGTTGGGTATGCCAGTCTCTAGGGTTCCTTCCTAATAACTTGTGGATGACAGTCAGAAGATTCTTATTAGAGGATTCAACCAACCCATTACCCTGCGGATAGTAATTGGATGCAAATTTTATAATGATCCCATGATCAAAAGTCCAGTTAGAAAAATTCAATGATGAAAATGTGGGACCATTATCACAAACCAAAGACATGGGGTATCCAAAATGATTAAGAATACCAGATTCAAGGAAGTTAATCACTACCTCAGAAGTACACTGTTTGCATGCAAGAGCTTCTGTCCATCACATGAAATAATCAGTAATGGTGAGAATATACCTGTGACTAGTGGAGGAGGTTGGATTGATGGGACCAATGAAGTCCATTCCCCATTGAGAAAAAGGTTTTACCTCGACGACCGACTGAAGTGGGAGCACTGCATACTTCTCTTTGGTGGTTGCCATCTAACACACATGGCACATCCTGACATGACTATGGGTGTCTTTGAACAATGTAGGCCAGTAGTAACCAGCTCTGAGAATCTAGTTTGCTGTAGATGGTGCTAACCTATGGCCTGTACCATATCTGTCATGGAATTTTGACATCATTCTTTCAGATTCTATCATTCCCAGACACCTTAAGTACACACCTTCGTGATTTCTTTTGTATAAGACAACCCCTTTTAACATGAAACTGTCACTTTTTAAGCGCAACACCCTTCTTTGTATTGGATTGAGATGATTAGGGCACCTCTGAGTTAGGAGATAATGAACAACATCATCATACCACTCTCCAGGAGAAACATCCTCTAAAGTATAGGCCTCAGTTGTAAGATCAGGGCCTGTCTTTGCCATTGTCTTTGTGAGCCCCTGCCCTCTTACCAGCTTCATGGGCTGAATTTCCATATCATATTCTTGTAGCATAGTTACCCACTTGGCTCTTTGTTCTCCTAGTTCATTCTATATCAAGAGCAGCTTGACTGCAGGATCGAGAACTATAGCAAAGATCTTATTTCTGAGGATATAATGTCTGAATTTTTTAACCGCCCTGACTAAGGCATAAGCCTGCTTCTCCACATTTGGGTACCTCAACTCTGCATCCTTCAATGGTGTGCTCATGAATGCTATGGGGTGTTCATTGCCTTGGTCAAATTTCTGAATTAATATAGCAGGACAAGAGTGGTTAGAAGCAAATGAATATATGTAGAATGGTTTGACATAATCAGGGCTTACTAAAACTGGAGCTTTAGCAATAGCTCTCTTTATTTCAGCAAATGCTTCCTTCGCTTCTGCATTCCACTCCACCTTGGCCTCCTGCTTTAGCATCACATTTAGTGGCTTGACTATCTCTGCAAATCTAGTGATGAATTTCCTGACAAAATTGATTTTTCCAAAGAACAATTTCATTTCATTTTTACTAGCAGGTGGTGGGATCTTGAGAATAGCCTCTATACATTCTAGATCAATTACAATCCCCTTTTCAGAGATGATATGCCCTAACAACTTACCTTTTGTTACTCCAAAGATGCATTTCTTTGGGTTGAGGGATATCCCAAACTCTACATTTCTGAAAGACTTTGCATAAATCTAAAATATGATCACCTCTCCTTTTGGAAAAGATAGTTAGATCATCCATATAAATGATTATGCACTTACCAATTATATCTTTAAAGGCTATGTCCATTGCTCTTGGAATGTAGCTCCAGCATTAATCAAGCCAAAAGGCATTCTTCTATAAGCGAAAGTGCCCCACTTAGTAGTGAAAGCGATCTTTATTAATGCGTCCTCATATTGCACCATGACACGGTTATATCACGAGTAACCATCGAAGACATCATATAGAGATCCATTGGCGATGCGGAGTACTTCATCTGAGTAGAAGGCGAAGACGAATTGTATTTCTCGATTCTCGGTTCAAGTTCTAAAATCTACACACAATCTGATTTAAGCCATTTTTCTTTCATAGAGGAACCCGGGTTATAACCCAAGTAGAGTGTCTGACTGGAAATATGATTCTCACAGACAATAGTTTCTACACTTCCTTTTGTATTATAGGTTCCAGCAAAGCATTAATAGGCCTCTGCCTCTATCTAAAGGTTTCACTCCTGGATTGAGAGGGATAGTATGAGTTATGATGATGTATCATAAGTCTTCAAGTCCTCATAACTCCAGGCTATCACATCTGGATATTTGTGCAATGCATCAATGATTCCCATCTTTCTTCTGGGGTGCATACTTTGCCAATAAGAACATTTTTTACATCCTCCTGGGATCCCACATTATACTTGTCACATTGTCCACTAATGGACTCTTTCCTAGTGTCTTGATCCTAGTCTCTGATCTTGTGTCCATATGGAATTAAAATGGCTTTGAGTTTTGAATTATAATGAGCAGCCAACAATCTCACCAATTCAACATTGAAAAATACATTAGGGAAGACTAGCTTTCCTAGATTAAGCTTCCATGGATTACATATTGGTTCAAAGCGATTCGTTCAATAGTAATGAAAACTAAAAAGTTCATAACCTCTTATTGGTGTCCAAATATCTCCTATGAGCTTACATTTGTCATCTAATTTATCCACTTCTACCCTAAGTTGTGCAGATCATCTGGATTTAGGTCCACAGCCAGGTAATTGGTCGATAAGATCTTGGCTTAGCTTTCCCTCAGTGCCCTCTAGCTCAATTTCAGTTTTCTATTTTTTCCCTCTAGACTGACTACTTTCCCCATGTTTTCTCCCCTTCAATTTTCCTGAACTAGTGGCTTCCATTCTTCAAAATTGGAGAAATTAAGGTACGAAGAACTTACTGTATTTTGCTCAAAACCTTTTGAGCTGAAAGAATTCCCTAGTTCTTTGTTCGTCCCTCTACTTCCTCCGCTATCAATTCCACAATAATGTTTTCAATTGAATCTTCTTCAATTCATGAAACTACTTATGCTCTGTGGTGCCATTAATTTTTTAGCTGAAACATGAGTGTAGCAGGTCTTTTTTTTTAAACTCTCACTATCACATCATGTAATATTTTCGGTGAGACATTTTCAAATCTTGGGTGATCCTTTTATGAGGGCTTTTACCAATGTTCATTAAGCATCCACTAGGACATCTTGTAGTTTCTGCAACACTTTGAGTCTCCCCGACAGTTATTTTGATTCACACGTATCTTTGCTATCGATAGATCATATATTGCTAAGATGTCTTGTAGTTTCACTAGTGTTATGAGTCTCCATGAGTGTTATCCCTTTAGTCTCAAGAATATCGCTATAACTTCCATCAATGCAAACCTATCGTTGTGACTTAGTATGTTAGGTAGAGATTCTTCAGCTTACTCCAAACAAATGTATCTTGCCAAAATATTTCCTTTGTTCTTTATCAATCCTTTTGGTATGTTTTCTTCGTCAATTTTGATCGCTAAATCATAATGATTTTCTTGTCAATGAAACTACACTTGGTATGACCTTCTTATCTCTCTCTGCTGAAGTCTGTCTCGCCGATGAAGTTCTTCATTGGCGAGACCATGAATCATGTCTTTCTGATGATCATTCTCTCCAAAAATATTGCAAACTTCCTTACCAATACAATTCTGTCGGTATGTCATGAAGGGTCGGAAGGACATCTTGAACTTATCCCAGTAATATTGTCCTACCAACCGAATCCTCCTTTGCTTCATTGGCAAGACTAGATGAATGTCTCGGGCTAACTTTATGAATTTCACTCTGATGACACTGGTCTAGTTGACACATTTCCTTGTGCTTCGAGTGATAAGACATATATAAGCTCGATATGACTTCTCATTATCACCCCAATGATTATTGTCACATCGATAGAATCAATTTCTCATTTGAGACTATGAACTGCATCTTCCTAATGTGTATCCTCAAATGAGATTTTATTGCTATGACATTCCTGACCTCTTGCTGATACACTGAAAAATATGTGTTAGTATAAAATGACTTATGGGTCAGGAAGATCTGTATCATCTCATGTTGATATGACTTTATATATTCAAATGCTTTGGTTTAGGTGAATTTTATGGGACCAAATAATAAATACTGACTAGAACATGGGCGACAAAGAAATTTACATCAATTACATATTCATGATATGGGCTTCTTTGGAAGACTTTTATGAGTATAGACAACTATAAAATATTCAAATTTTACAGTTCTAACATACACTTCATATGAAAAATTTAAAATTTAAAGAAGGAAGCATGTGTTTGATCCAATATGTTACTTTTAGTCTTGGTTAAGTGTTTAATTTGTCCACTCTCATTCTTTTCCATTGCAGGAATGTTGAGTTTCTGACCTAGTTTGAATTTATGAAATGAAGCATATGTGACTGACCTTGGAGAATGTTTCTAAGGTTGAAGATGGTATAAATAATAATTGATATGTGAAGGATTAGATGATGAAAAAGTAATTAAGTAATCCACAAGTGAAGAGCAGAGTTGTATGAAAGTGAGTTGATGCAGTAGTACTTCATTGTGTTAGATTCCTTAAACCAGTGAGCTGAAGGTTTCTACAATCTTCTGATCAAGGCTGCAGATTTGTGTAAATTGTTGTGTTGGATATTTCTATTATCTTTTGTATCTATAGGTAGTGAGCCACCCTATTGGATAGTGAATCCTTTATGTAGGAAGTGAGCTTTTGTACCTAGACAGTGAGTCCTATTTTGGGTAGTGAGCCTATTATATTCAATTTTTCTATCACTTTATATTGTGAGTTAATCCTCAATGTGGTTCTTCCCTTATTGTGTTTTGCACATAAAATCTAGTGTTCATTGTGTCAATTTTTCTTTCTGTTATTTTCATTTCATGTTCATACTTAATAACAAAACTGTTAGGTTGTAAAGTTGATAAGTGTTTGAAGTTTTGTGATTGAATTTGGTGACAACTAATTCACCCCCCTCTTAGTTTTCCTTCTCCTTTTAACAAATATTTCTTGTTATTTTCCAGCATCCTTTTAATTATCTTAATAATGCTCTTATTTCTAGATTCAACCTACCCATTAGCTTGGGGGTGATAAGGGGAAGCATAAGAGATCACTATGCCATAGGATTCACAAAATTTCTTAAATTCATCAGATCTAAAACACATACCATTATCTCTGATCAATCTGATAGGGACTCCAAACCTTGTAATGATATTTTCTAGCAAGAAGTTTATTACTACTTTACTTCCAACTTAGTTTGTGGGGATTGCTTAAATCTATTTGGTAAAGTAGCTAGTGGCTACAAGTATCTATCCATGTCCTCCACTTGACTTATCTATTATCTCTCCTATGAATTCAATACCCCATTGGTGAAATGGTGCTTCAATCTACATTCGTCTTAATGGCAGGACTCCTTGGTATTTTAGTTTCCATGAGAACTTTTGACATGCTTCACATTTTCTCATGTATTTATGGGAATCAACAAAGATCTTTGGCCAATAGTAACTAGCTCTTAGTACCTTATGTGTAATATGTAGGGGTCTTAGCCAAAAAGTGGCCTCCATACACACCCTCATTCATTTCTTTCAAGGTTTTTTGGGCTTTCCCCTCATCCAAGAAAAACAATAGAATGTCATCCCTATTCTTCCAAAACAAATCACCATTGAAAAAAACATATTTTGAGGCTTGGAATTTTAGTTTTCTTTTTTTATTATTATTCATGTTGTTAGGGAACTTCATATATTTGAGGTAATAGGTTATATTCATATACCAATGGGTATGTTCAATACTTGAAATCAAATCTTTGTGTTCTTCAATGTTTCACACTTGAGCAGCTTCCAAATTGGACTTAACAAACAATTTCTCCAAATCTTGTCCCCTCACAAGTTTTATAATTTCAATCTCAATATTGAATTATTGGATCCTATTTATCCACCTACATCTCCTTCATGTTACTTCATCCTACACAAAACATCTTTTACTACCACATTTGGCACATAAGCAATCACTTGTGCCCCAACTAAGTATGGCCTGAATGTTTTTACTGCTTTTACTAGTGCATAGGCCTATTTCTCAGTAGCACCATAATTTAATTCAACCTCTTGAAGTGACTTTCTAAAAAATGAGATTGGTTGTTCATACCCCTCTTCATTCTTTTGCAACATCACAACATCACTAGTATGGTAAGATGCAAAAGAGGAGATTTGGAAAGGTTTGATAAATTCTAGAGACTTTAATATAGGGGCCTCTTTGATGGCCCTCTTTATTGAAGCAAATGCATCTATAGCTTCAAATGTACAATCAACTTGTGCACCTTTTTTCAACATTTTTGATATAGGTTTTACAATTTCAAAAAAATTGGAGATGAATCTTTTGAAAGAGTTAATTTGGCCAAAGAATGATTGGATGGATTTCACCGTTTTGGGGATAGGCACCTTATCAATAGCCTCCACTCTCTTTGGATCAATTCTGACTCCCTCCTTGGAGACTATGTGTCCTATTAACTTCCCTCCTATCACTACCAAATGACACTTTTTTGGATTCAAGGATATCCCATATTACAATGGTTTAATGAATATTTTTTCCAAATGTAAGCAATGATCCTCTGCTCATTTTGAATAGGTTGTTAGGTCATCCTGATAAACAACCATTATGATGTTAATCAGTTCTACAAAAGCTATATCCTAGCTCTTTGTAAGGTAGCACCAATGTTTGTAATGCCAAATGACATTCTTACATACACATATGTCCCCCATGGTGTAGTGAAGGTAGTCTTATATTATTATAATTCTTTCACTTTGACCTAGTTATAGCCTGAGAAGTCATCCATCATGGACAACAATTCACATCTAGTCACTCTCTACAACATTGCCTCCATATTTTGGAATGGATAGTTATCCTTAAGTGATGAAACATTCAAATTGTGGAAATCTACACACTACCTTATATCCCCATTCTTTTTTCTCACTAGTACTAAATTTATGTTGGTTCTCGATTGATCATATGGTTTGTCCTTGATGACAAAATCCCTTCCATTGATTTTACTTGTTGATAGTTTCAGATTGGTTTCTCATGCTTTATCTTGGTACAGTTTTGTCTATATGGTTTACCTATCTTGTCATTCGGTGGACAATTTACATTCAACATTTTAATATCTTATGGTATTGATCAGTTTGAGCTTCATGCAGTCACAGGTTATCTTATTTGTACATTGTTTTGGTGACAGAAAAAGAACATTTTGGTGTGAAAATGCTAGGGTCTTCCCGATCCATTTTTCTGATAAATGTCTGTGTTGCCTATCGACAAGACATTTCTTATGTCATAATGATTTGATTTTACATATAGGAAAATTTCGACATGACATTGTTCGTGGTCTTGGCGACAGAAGAAGAATCTATTGGCATGAGTATTTTTCACCGGGGAGAGGTCTTTCCAAATGAGTCGGGTCTCACCGACTAATACATAAGGAGGTTCATCAACATAAGTAATCCCTATCGGCATGTTGTTTCATCGAGCGCTTTGTGTCTTGGTGACCGGCACAAGAAAGTTCATATCGGCAAGAGTTGTGGCATCGATACGATGTCTTAGCGAAATTGGTATGTCACATCGACCTCCATTGAAAGATCATATCGGCAAGACTTATTTGATGTCACAGCGATCGAGATCCATCTCCAGGCATCTATCGGCATGACATTCTCTTTTGTTTCGGCGATAGAAAAGGATTATATCGGCATAAGTTACACCGTCGGTATGTGGTCACATAGTACTTTGTCTCTCAGCGATCGGAGGTTGAATGGGAACTTATGTCGGCCAAAAGAGTTTAAGGCTTCGGTGAAGGGTCATAGCGAAAAGGGTGATGTCTCCCGGACTAATGCATGTGGAATTCTTTTGGCAGGAGTGTTGTATTTGGTATGTGGTCTCACCAAAGACATATTGTCTCACCGACCGTGCACCGAAAGGTCTTATCGACAAAGCTTGTGGCTTCGATGAAATGTCATAGCGAGAACCCTATGGGTCTCACCGATGGAATACATATGGACCTTGTCAACATAAGCATTGAGTTGTCTCGGCGAACAGGAATGATCACATGGGATTTCAGTAAGACTCATGAGTTTCGATGTAGACTCTTAGCGAATCTGTCAAGTCTTGGTGAGAAAGTCAAATGAAGGAGCTTCGTGAGAGGGTGTGTGTCTCAACAACTCATAGTGGATAAAGATTTATGGTATGATATGGTGTGCTCTACAAGAGGTCTCCCCGACTTTGATATGTCTCCTCGATGGAATTCAAAAGGACTTTATCGGTGTGAGTTTTGTTCTCTCTTGGTGATCTGAGGTGAATTCGGGGTGTTTTGGTATAACGAAGATATCTATATGAGGTCTCCCTGAAAGCGATATGTCATGGCAATAGGAATGAAAACGTGAGCTTTTGGTAAGACACAAGATGCTCTATGAGATGTCACCCTGACTACACATTGTCTTGGCGAAGGCGGATGAAGGACACATCTCGGTGAGGAGATGTGTTTTGTCCATGATGACTCATAATGGTTAAAACCTTTGATTGAAACATAATGAAATCTACATAACATCTCCCAGACAATGGGGATGTCATAGTGACTCGAGGAGAATGACTTTTCGGTGAAACAAGACCTATCTACAAGATGTCTCTTCGATATCAAAAGGCTGTAGCGATAGTAAATGGAACAAAAGGGCATCTCGGTGAGAAAGACTCTTGTGTCTGAGCGACTGAAACAAATATAACATAAATGTGATCTTAGGGAAACAGAAAAGATCTTCGATATGGTTTCTCCCCAACGACAGAAGGTCATGGTGACGCACAGGGACCAAAGGAACGATCAACATTATAATTTCCTTCGGCATACTAGTCTGGATGTCTTAGCGAACGTTTAACAAACTCTGTCTCTGTGGCCGATATGTGTTTTTCTAAAGTATAGTTGCATGGCGACATCTTTTGTTGGCATCAGATCTCTGGAAAAATATTCTTTGAGATTTCAGAGGATATGATTTTCTGTTAGTGGGCTGTCATGACTTTGTTGAAAATCTTTCAGTTACAATTTGAAATCTCCTAATTCAGCGCAAAAATTAAAAGCTCTATGGATAGGCATTACTCTGATTTTTACCATCATCTATAGATCATTATGAATCAGCTTCATATTCTA
Source organism: Sequoia sempervirens (assembly GCA_007258455.2). Classification (NCBI taxonomy): domain Eukaryota; kingdom Viridiplantae; phylum Streptophyta; class Pinopsida; order Cupressales; family Cupressaceae; genus Sequoia; species Sequoia sempervirens. The sequence goes on along the minus strand of VDFB02388462.1, from coordinate 48,405 downwards.
ATAATAGCAAGAGAGTTTCAGAATCTTGTGAAAAATGCTTGTTGAAGATTTCTTGATAACAAACATACTTGAAATGTATATAAAAACCAGTGTTGAAAACTATGAAGGAGCTGCTGGTCTATAATTCTGAGAGATAGTTATTTTGGCCGTATCAAGAGATGTATTGGAAAAATCTGTAATACAAGAGTTGGATTCCTAGAGTATTAGAAGCAGAGTATTATGAACTTAACTGAAAACAGAGAGATCCTCTGATATTTTATTATTGTAATTCTGAAATTTGAGTAAGGTGTTGGTGCTCCTTGAGATTGGTGTCTCTAAATGAGGGGTTGGTGCTCCTTGAGTTGGTGCTTAGAAATTAGCCTATAAGGCATTGTTAAAAGTGGTTTTTGAAGATTAAGCCCGATGAAGCCCGGTTTAGGAATGGTTTTCTACACACACCGGAGGAGGGTTTTCCACTTGAAAATATTTTATCTCTTTGTTCTTACACGTGTGCTCAGCTGCTTTTTCTATGTTGTTGTTTTCAGTTCCTTTGTTGGGATTATGTTGTTCTCAATTTTGTTTATGAATGATTACATTCAACTCATGAATTCATTAATAGAGTAATATTGAGATCAAATCTGAGCTATGTTTTGGCAAATGCAAGATATCTCACTCAAATCATATTTTCATAAGTTGTCTAATAGACTGAGTTAATGTTGTCATATCTTTGTGCTTTCAAAAGTGATTACTCTACTCTATTGTTGAAAGAAAAGGAAATCAGAATGAAAAATCTTGGTCAAAGTTGAAATTTTTTTGACACTGATTCACCCCCCCCTCTCGAGTAATACTGCCCATAACTCCAACAATTTAATACCCAAGATGAATGCCTAATAGGTTTAACTATTCCACCATCCTTGAGTTTCATCAATTCTTCCTACATATTGGGTGCTAACATGGGGTTTATGGTACTTTTCTTTTGTTTAAAAGGTTTGGCACCTAGTTTCAAGGGAATCTCATGCTAGAATAAATCTTCTCTATAAGCTTTGAGGTCATCATATGACCATACAAATACATGATTATATTTCCTTAATACGATTATGATCATTTCCATTACCTTTATAATGATATTTTTACCTATGTATACTTTCTTTGGGGCAATTTTAGTTCCAAGGTTTATTTCATCAAGGTCTTCTTGGTTAACCAATGCCCGCTTTAAGAGGGATCAATAATTTCCATCAAAGGCCCTTTCTAGAGCTACCAACACTTTTGGTATCTTGTTTGTTCTTAGTTGTACCACTTGTTGACCAAAGATAGTATCCTTACCATCTACCTTTCCCATAAAATAATTAAAATCTATCTACATGACTTCATATTGATCAATACATTGAAGGATCCTTATTAGATCATCATCATCATTGAACACCTACCAATTATAGAAATTATCAGAGATAAATATTTTTGTTTTGAATTCCACCTTTGAAATGCTCTCCAATGTAATATCATCCCTTTTCAATGCCACATTTACAAGGAATTCTACCATTATATTCTTTGATATTTCTATCCATTCAATGGATAATGCATCAAAGAGATCCACAGTGTCCCAGACATGTTTGTATTGTTTGAGTATTTTATTCTTTGAAGCATACCCGTCCCTAATTTGTGAGACAACTAGCTCAAAATCTCCATATACTTCTAGCATTTTGATCCCATAGTTAATAGCAATATTTAGACCTAACAATAGTGCCTCATACTCTACTATATTGTTGGTGCATTCAAAGGATAGAAAAAATGAGTATTTGAATGTCTTACCACTAAGTGCAATAAGGACCACACCTTCCCCATTTCCTTATTTACTACAAGCACCATCAAATTACATCTTCTAGATGCCAAATTCATCCTTTTGGACTGTATTACCAATTGTATTACCATTTTGTAACTGAGCTTGTGATTTTTCAATTCTAAAACTTCCCAAATTCACATCACAAAATCAATTCATCAAATTAGGATCAATATGTTCCACTACTTTCTTTGATCATGGTTCTCTATATAATTTAACTTATTTCCCATTAATGGGTATGGATGCATATGATAGGTCCAACTATACATTTCCCCCTATTGTAGTAGTCCATTTCCTTGACAACACCATGCCATAATAAGGAGGGGTTTCAACCACAGTAATATCAATCCTATATGTAGCTTCAAGATATGCAACCAATTTTAATTCCCAATCCCACATCACACCAATAATAGAGATAGATATCTTATCCATGGCATAACATTTCCCATAGGTAGTATCCACCCATAAGCCCAAATCTTACATAACTGCAATGGGCATAATATTGATTGCTGCCCCTAAATCAATCATGTAGTTTTTTACCAATTTATTGTTTATTAACAATGTGGTGTAGAAAGGATTTATATGAGATGGTTTTTTTAAGTGGTTCCCAAGTATACCTCAAAATTTTCATGGTTTATGTTGGTTATTTTTTAGGAAACAAATTTAATCTCACTAGATGCCTATGAATTTTCCATAATTCAATAATAAGCAAAGGTAAGGATTGGCCAATGGACAAGTAAAGGATTGGTAGGCTTCTATTTCTACACTTTGAGCTCTGTGAAACCCATGAGGGTGATCCTAAGGAATGTTTATATGATACTCATATGCCATTTTATCATGAACATTGAAACAAATAGATGCATTCCTATTAGATGCAAATAGAATTTTTTTTTTTAAGAATTTGACTAACCCTTTAACAAATTGTTACCTAAAGCAAGGAATGAACAATACTTCCTACCACTTTAATACAATTATAGGTGTGTCAGAAATTGTATTTAGGATTTGTGTTCTTTGTCAGGTATGGGTAGGCTCACTTACATCTATGATAACCAAATTAATAGACTAGTGCCTTATCTTTGGGTGACAGACTCATAATTGCAATAAATTGTAATACCTTAGCAATGAAAACAAGCATTTATAGACTATTGTGTATTTCTTTACAACACACAACTCGATGTATCTAGAATCAATTTTTTTTTATTGATCCTTGAATTTCATCTCAAAAAACTGTGATTGTATTTAAGCATTTAATTAGTTCTCTGAACTAAAGCATAAACAAAACAATATATTCAACTAGAAAGATTGAAGACAAATAAAAGATACTTGATCATTCTATTCATAATTCGAAAGAAAAAATATAGTGAAGAGAGTTTTATTCCACAATTTTAAATTTCCTTCGCACACCATTGCTACTCTAAAAATATTATGCTCATTACAAACAAGAATGCATTCCCCATACTTGACACTACTCTATCTCTATGTGCTTGAATTACAAAAATACTCTTGTATGAGCTCAAAACTGTTTCACCATCAAAAGACTCATGTAATTGGCCTTGATTTCCCATTTATAAAAACATGGGAGCAACAAGCATTAGGCAAAATTACAAATAAAGTCACATTTTCATTTGACATACATTTCATTTAAATTTCAAAATTCCCTAGACAGTTATATTTGCACCTTTGAAAGTGGAGGAAAATGTATAAGAAAAAATTCATTTCTATTTGTTGAACAAGATACACCAACCTTCCATTATTGCAACAACACCAAAATATCTTCCTCATGAGCCAAAAGTGTTATCCATGTGCTCCAAGTAAATCCAAAGGAAAGCATAAAAGAATAAAAAAAAATACAAGAAACATGTCCATGTCTACAATCTTGTCATCAATTTCAAGTACTGAAGAGAAGACAATATATTATCCATTTCTTTAGAAAAATCCTAATCTATACTAGTTTTAGGCTATGCATTGTGCTTCTCCCATTTGTTATTCAACATGGTTGTAGACTCAATATTAAAACCATATTCACCACCCCACCATCGCAACTTAATCCTCTAGTACATCCAAGTATTTACTCTTCCAGGGTTGGAATTCCTCTTCAGTGGGCCAATTGAAGCCCATGACTTTGTTAGCCTTTAGCCTATAAGGTGCATACTTGGTAACAACCTGATTTGCATCTTTATCAAACTATGTTAGAACAATTTTTGCATGAGCCAGCATGTCCATGTTCTTCTTTAGCATACCCATATCATGCCCTTTGCAAAGAAAAGTAGCTTGATTTGAAATGACTTTATTGGTTTCTTTTATCTATTCCTGTAGGTTCTTGATGTTACCATCATCCTTCAAAATGGATGGAAGGAGACCATGATGCATTTCATGAAAATTCTTGATCAATTACCTTATCCTAGTCTCCAAAGGCTCTATATTCCCTCTGAACTCCTGAATTTCATTTACAATTTTTATGGTGGGCTTAAGATTTTTAGGATATTTAACATCATGCTTGGCTCTAATAGACATCATTCTCAATTCTTGTAGCTTGGGGATCCATTTCCCCATAAGCAGAATGGCTATCTCCTTGTCATTGTCAAAGTTGTTTATAGAAAACTTCATGGAAGAATAGCTAGCATGAATGCTATTTAGACTATTATTAACCCCTCTGTTTAAATGCTCCAAGACTATAGTGAAAATCTTCATATTACTGACAAAGATTTCCCTATTGTGATTGTCACTTTTTTCTTTGTAATCTCTTAGCTACTCAAGCAACTCTTCTTTGCTGGAACCATCATCTATTTATGGTGCTTTTGATGTGTCTCACTCCACCATTGAAATGGGTACAGTTTCCATATTGTAAGGCACAATTTCCCATGAGGAACTTGTTAAAGGGGTGTAATCAGTAGGTGTTGACTCATGTGAAGTGGTAGGTGAGGTAGCATTAGTTTGTGTTTATTCTCCTAATGGAAAGTTTTCTAATTTCTCATTTAATAATGCTAACTTAGTTTGCATCTGCATTTTTTATTGTTGATTCTTTCCATAATAAACCAAAAAGTCATTATATTGATTTCTAAATTGCTCCTTTTCTACACTTACTAACTCCACTATAGCTTTTGTAAACTGAGAAATATTTGTTGACATTGTTGCTACTTCAATAGCTAATGTCTCTGAAACTCTTTATTATCAAGCCTCCTCTATAGTCTGATGCAAGTTTTGTAATTTTAGGATTCTTTGTGCTAGGGGCTAAGGTCCATATAGCCAGTGTATCCCATTGTTCACTAAATGAAGATTCTTGCAGTGAAATTGTAGCTTCCTCCTTTGAATTATAGAGATGTCTATCACACCTTTTGTATTGTATCAAAAGCAATGGAAGAGGCTAGGTCCCATTCTTGCAACAACAGAACACCACTATTCCTTACTAGCTCCCTACCTTCAGCTACAACCATTTCATGAAATTTAGCTTTAATTTAATTTAAGACTTGTGCTTGTATAGTTGCATTTGGTAACTCTAGATGAAGACTTCTTTGCTTAGCCACATTGTTAATATATTCATCCTTCTTGGCCCTATAAGCAAACTCCATGAAAGCTTGAGATCTTACAAATGAATCATCATCCATGAATCTTGTGCACACTTCACCTTGACATCATCAATGCTATTAATTTCGGTAAGGTCAGCCTTGCTCAGCCTCATACCCAATTGTTGTGGCACAATCACTACCAATGTAGAAGGAATTCCCTGTTGCATTTCCTACTCTGATACCCAAATTTATTTATCAAATTCATCATCATAATCTATTGATTTGACCTTTTGATTCTTCAATAGTGGCTCTTTTGGTGGTGATGCATGTTGTGATGGAGAATCAACATTAACAATTTTAGGTCTATATGACCTTGGAGGAGATGGTGGTTACATTTGTGGCACTGGAGAAAGAGTTCTTTGCTCCTCTTGTTGAGAGGAAGTAGCAATTTCATCTTCTTTCTTTGCTCTATTCTTTCTCCTTATGAAACACTTTATTTTTTGTTCCTTAAGAGGCTAATATGTAGGCCTCTCCTCCATAAAATGGATTTCTCCTCCACCTTTTTCCTCTTCCGTAGGGGCTTTCCCTTTATCTTGAATTATCCTTTCACCTTCAAGATGACCAACCACTATCTTAAAATTCTAGAATGTATGTTCCATTCTCTACATTACATTTGGAAAATCTGTGAGAGTAGTGAATCATGGTGATCCCTTACTCCTTACTACATCCTCATGATATTGGAAAATGTGTTCAAACTTGGAACTCTTGTTCCTTAACTTTAGCCAAGATATGAAACCTTTAGGATCATGGTGATCCCTTACTCCTACTCTCCTCATGCTAAAATTCATAAGTATATCATTTATATTATCCCAACCTACCTTAACCATCGAAAAATAAAAGAAGCATGTGTATGAAGGGAAGAATGTTCCTTTTCCTTGATCCTTCAAATGCTTGTTCTCCATGCTTCCCAACTGCCACATTACTTCAAGAAACTGAATTCTTTCTGGCACATATTTAGGCAATAAGTAAGGTTAGATGATAGCACCATACAATCTCAAAATAGTATATGTGGGATAAAGGATAACATCTCCCCAATTATGATCAACCTCCAAATCAATCCTCTTTTCCTTGGATCTTAAGAGATGGGTGATCCCACAAAACTAGTTTACAATTTCTGGGAGATTTTGATTTTTGTTGAGATCACATATTTTTAGAAAATATAATTATTTAGGCCTTAAAATTTTCCATTTAAAGCATTCCAATTGAAGAGGGTTTGATAAAACTACCTTAGATCAAACCCCCTTGGATAGAACCCCGCTAGTTTTAAACCATACTTATAACGGAGTCTCCTTTACACCTATCAAAATGTTGATAAAAAACCACTTTTGATTTACCTTTTGGGGGATCAAATGAATTCATTTAAAATTTATTTTTTGTAAGTATGTAGTCCTTATTATAACGTTACCTAAAATTATAATTTTAAATAAATTTAATTTAATTATTATATTTATTTTTTATTTCTTGTGAATGTAAGTTTTCACTAAAAATCAAGCTTTTTGTTCTACTCGTGTGGAAAATAGAAGATTATCAAAATAAAAATTGAAAATATGAGTGCAGATATTGAAGTCCTTGATCCAACCAAAAAAAATTTGAATTTTGATACATACAAAAAAAGTTACACGTTATATGATCATGCTATGTCTGAATTGTAATTGGTTTGACTTTGAAACTTGATTAAAGAAAAATATTCAATAAAAACTTATCTAACCAAGTGGAAGCACTAGATATCAGAGCTAAAAATTAAAATTCAAAAGAGTTATAATTTTATCCTTCATGGAAAAAATTTTATACATTATACAGTGAGCGTCACTTTTTAAAAATGTTATTTTCTGAAAAAAACTAGTTTTTGAGGGAGATGGAAAAAGAAATGCAATCTGATTCCAAGAATTTTGAAAAAAAAATATTTAGAATCTACAAACAAAATTTCACAAAACACTAGTTTACATCATCTTCAAATTACTCACGGTTTAGCCGCTATAAGTGCCCGAAAGTGAAGATTTAGTTAAAAAAATTATTTCAGTGTCTAGTTTGGCCAAAAATTGTAAACCACTATTGTGGGATCACCAAGATCATGCAAGGCCTTAGGGATCCTTGGCATGTTTATTACTAGAGCTCTTCTCAACTTGGAGGCAATTTTTTTTTCAAAGATCACATAGTCAATTTTTTTATCATCCTTATCTAGGAAAATGGTTCAACACTAGACAAACAATTCCAAATTACCCTCTATCATCTCCAATGCCATATTGTTTCCAAATTATGGTGTTCCCTTAAACTAAAAATGTGCATGAGTAATGAATAGTAGTTGATTCTTACTCCAACTTCACCCCTTTTCAAATTTATCATACCTTCATGAATTCTCTCTATAAGAAACCCTCTATAATCATATATTGTGCAATAATGAGGGTGATTGATATGGGCTGCCATATCCATCCATGCTATGGGAATTCTAGTGATTGGGTCATAGCCAATAATCTGACAGATGGAGTAGAATTTTTTTGGGAAATAAGGGAAAAAATAGTTAACAGGATAGGGCTCTCTATCAAATGGTCCCAATATATCCCTTTGGCCCCCAATATCTGCTAGGTATTTTGGAAATATATGGGCTTTGAATGAATGCTTAGTTTTCTCATATTCTTCCCTAAGAACCTTTTCATTAATCTGAACTAGGTCCTCACTCCATTTAGTGAGATTGAAAACATGAGAAATCTCCTCCTTAGTGACTTTAACCATATCAACTTCGCCAAAGGCCCTCACAGTCCTTGTGACTAGATCATATTTGGAAGCTATTGCTTTTAACAAATCAACATCCAAGTAGACATTTGACATAGTCAATTTTCACAAGTCAAGATTCTAGGCACTGCCAACTAGAAAACCACAATTTCTATTTCCAAACTAGCCACTAAATAATTCCCATCTAGTGTAAGGTAATGTGGCATCCCTAATAGTACTATGCTTGTTAGTCATGCCCTCTACTACTTGTGGACCATGGAAAAGGAATTGACCCTTAGGTTTTTCATTGGTAGAGGGTGGCAGTTGGTCTATTAGTTCCTTACTCAAAGGCCTAATGGGAACTTTGGATCTAGAGGCCTCCCCTTTTGAAGAAGATGCTTTTTCTTTAGGAGCCATGACTTAACAATTTTGGTAAAATAGGGTTTCTAGTTTTACAAAATAAAACCTACAACTCAAGCAAGGGTTTGACACGAACAATGACAAGGCAAGATTGAATAATTGTTTGAAATGAACACCAAACCTTAAAATAAATGTATAAACCAAAATACCCTAATGATAGAAAGATTGGAAAACAACAATTTAGCAAGTACCAAATAGTTTCAATGGCTAGGAAATAATTCAACTTACTATTTTGGGATGAGTTGGAAACCCTAACTCCAGTGTCAAATAGGCTTGAAAAATGTGAGCTCCCTGGATGCATGGAATGATTTTATCAATTCTCAATTATGCTTTAAAAAAAGTTTTAAAAGCTTTACAACTCTTAATTTGGTAGCTCTACATCCTATCTACCATTATGGTTCACTCGTGTGAACTAGAATGGCTCACTTGCCCTCAATATTCAAATTTGAATGTTTTCCATTGATCTTACAATAAAATGAAACAACCACTACTCTAGATTGAGTCAAATTAGTTTGAAAAATCTAACTATGATTAGTCATAACTTTTATCCAATCAAAACCACCCATGTGGAGCCACTTCCCAGTGATCCATAGGATCCACCATCTCATTGTCACTGAAGCAAAAGACCACGGCTCAGCTTCCCCACTCCCTCATGAATCATAACCAGTGCACACCTTTTATCAATGGGAAGATGGGGAAGGGTTGATATTATATCTCACACCTTCCACATGTGTGTGTCTTAACATGAGATCACCTACATGTGCACATAATCCTCTGGCACCATCGACGACCACAATTAATAGATCCATTTGTTATTACGTGTGCCTCTACAATTCCCTTTAGTAACCAAAATTTTAACACCTTCAATTTGTTGAAAAATATTTCATTAATTTCCTTCTATCTCCTAATGTTTCATTTGTTTCTCAGGTGGCACCATGTGGCATTCTCCCACTTCCCCATTGAGAGATAGGAGGTATAGGTTGGTCCCCCATGGGATGGCGAGGAGCGGTTAAGATTGATCCACATCATCTACCCTCAACTATCAATCTCTTCTGAATGGGGTGTTTCCTTCCTTCACTACTCGCTGGGCTCCTTTGATAATGAGTAATGCGTCATCTACTCATTGCCCCATGATAATATTTAAATGCAAAAATAATTTGAACGGGGAGATGGGGAATGGTCTAGATGTAGTCACATCACTTCACCACCACCATTGATATGCTCCATCTCACCACCTTCTGACTTTTCAAAGATATTAGGCCCACCCATACAGAGGATACATGGCACTCACCCGCTAACCCATGATACTATTTTAATGAAAAATTAAATTGAACAAGGGTGTGGGGAGTGGCTAAGATGTTCTCTCAATGATCAAACAGTCCTCATAAAATAGGAAATTTGCACATGCCAATTGTTAGTTCTACAAAAGGGGCCATTACTAGGTAAATGATAGAAAGAATATAAATCCTAAGGATGAAACCTTGCGTGTGACAAATATTTTAATGATTTGTTACCCGCATGGTGTAAAGGAAATGTTTTTAATAAGATGATGGGTATCGACGAGATTTCTAGGACTCAAGGGTCAGTCAATAAAATGAGTTAAAAGACATAAATCACAACTTTGATGATAGAGAACTAGTGATAAGAGGCCAATGATAAATTTTAACATTAGCAAAGGATGTAGACTTAAGGTCTTTTGGAAAGGGTTTTAGCTCTTCATATACCCTAAAGCATGATGACAAGAGAAAACCTAAGCTAAGAGACATGAAACTAGCTAGATTTTGAAATTTTTTAAGTCGAACACAAAGCATTTTTAGAGGTTCCATTAGTGGCTCCTATTGGGGACGTCTATTCTTCTAGAATAGAGCGAGATCCTAGAATCTTGGGTTGAAGTAGACCAAACAAAGATAGCCAAAACTAGAACATTCCCAAACAAGGAAAGAGAACTAGACCCAAGCAAACCAACATATATACAACATTTACAAGACTGTACAATGTACATGGAAAAGAGAATATTTCAAGAGAAATATGGCTTCAAGAACTATCCATGTACTAGAAATTAAAGAAGTTCACCTATTAATCTCTGAAGGAAGTATGAATCTTCCCGATGTGTGTTGGATATCATATAAGGTCCTAACTATAATGCTTCAAACTTTCCATTCTTACCCTTATCCTAATCCCTTACATTCCACACTAGTACCATATTGTCCACTTAAAATTTTATGGGAGAAGCTTTCTTGTCATGCAAGTTTGAATTTCAATTGCATCTTTTCATTTTTGTTATGAGATTCTCTTCTAGCTTCATCAATTTGTACAAGATTATCAATCTTTTGTTGCATATCATCACAAATATTCTCATCATACTCCTGCAAAAATTTATACATCTTAGCAAATTGTTTTGTGGTATCCTAGCATCCAAACCATACACTAAACCAAATGGTGAATGACCAATAGCTTTCTTTACACTAACCCTCTTAACCCACAATTCCAACTTTAGATTTGAGTCCCAAGCCTTCTTATTCTTTTTAATCACTCTTTTAATGATCTTCATTAGGTTCTTGTTACTAGATTCAGCCTGACCATTCCCTTGCAAATGGTAAGGGGAAGAATAAGAAATATGTATGCCATGCTTCTCACAAAAATCATTGAATTATTCTGACCTGAAACACAACATTATTAGAAATGATCTTCTTGGAACTCCAAACCTAATGAGAATGTTCATCAAGAACTTGTTGCTTTCTTTTTGGGGGTTTCTTCCACCCACTTTGTGAAATAATTAGTTGCAACAAGGATCCATGAATACCCCCACTAGACTTTTCTGATATTACACTAATAAATTCTATACCCCATTGTTGGAAAGGGGCCTAAATAGAAATAGGCCTAAGTGGAAAAATCCTTGAGAAATTCAATTTCCCTGACAACCTCTGGCAAGCATCACAAGCCTTGAAAAACTTGTGGTAATCTTTAAAAATAGTGGGCCACTAGAATCCTACCCTCATGATCTTATGAGCAGTTCTCTTAGCCATATAGTGGCCACCACACACTCCACTATGCATTTCTTGCAAAATTTCTAACACCTACTTGCCATCTACACACTTGAGGAACATCCCATCTGGGCTCCTCCATCATATTTCATTATCAATAATTACATACTTAATGGCATGCAAATTTAGTGTTCTCTTTTCATTATCAGCCATATCTGCAGGGCATTGCAAGGTTTGTAAATACTAGACAATCATTATATACCAGCCACATGTTTGCATATCATTGATGGGTTCAACATCAACAAATTCCACTTGATTTATCTAGTTTTCTTCCAAGTTAGTCTCAACCATTACCTTGGCTAGACCTTGTCCTCTAACTAACTTGGTGATCTAAACATCAATGTTGAACTCTTGGATCCTATTGATCCATCTGCACCTCCTCCCCATAGTTTCTTGCTAAGTGAAAATGTCCTTCATAGCAACACTTGGTACAAAGGCTATGACTATAGCTCCCATCAAATAGATTCTGAAATTCTTTATAGCCTTTACTAAAGCATATGCTTACTTCTCAATTGTATCATGTTTGAATTCTATGGCTTGCAAAGACTTACTAAAGAATGCAATGGGTTGTTCAAATCCCTCATCATTTTCTTGTAATAACACAGCAACAATAGTATGGAAAGAAGCAAAAGAGAAAATATGCATTGGTTTAGAAAATTTAGGAGACTTCAAAATTGGAGCCTCTTTGATAGCCTATTTTATACTCTTCAATGCTTGACTAGGCTCCTCACTCTAAACCACCTTTTCTCTCTTTTTTAACATTTTGGAGATTGGTCTTGTGATCTCTGCAAACTTTTTTACAAATCTTCTCAAGAAGTTGATCTAGCCAGAGAATGACTAAATACCTTTTACATTCTTTGGTTGGGGAATCTTGTCTATGGTGGCTACCCTCTCAAGGTCAATTCTCACTACCTCCTTTGAAACATTGTGCCCCAATATTTTTCCTTCAATAACTCTAAAGGAACAATTTTTTGGGTTGAATGATATTCCATATTATAATACCTTGATGAATATCTTCTCCAAGTGCATGCAATGATCTTCTTCTTTCTTGGAGTAAGCTGTCAAATAATCTTGGTAAATTTCCAAAAACAAGTCAATGAAATAAAAAAAACCTATGCCCATAGCCCTTTGGAAAGTAGCACCTACATTGATTAAACCAAATGGCATACTGACATACACAGAAGTACCCCATGGAGTTGTAAATGCAGTATTTTTCTGATCAAACTCCTTCACTTTTACTTGGCTATATCTAGAAAAACCATCCATCATAGACAATAGCTCATAGCTGGTTACCTTCTACAACATGGCTTCCAATTTTGGCGGTGGGTAAGTTGTCCTTCAATGATGATATGTTCAGATTTCTAAAATCCACACATAATATTATATCACCATTTTTCTTCCTAATTGGCACTAAATTAGACACCCATGAGGAATGCCTAATAGGATTTATAATGCCAATATCTCTTAGCTTAACTAGTTCCTCCCACATCTTCAAAGCTAAGGTTGGATTGATAGGTCTTTAATTTTTCTTGAAAGGCTTAGAATTTTCTTTCAAGGGAATCTCATGTTGGAACAATTCCTCTTGGTATGTTTTCAGGTCATCATATGACCAAGAAAAGATGTGTCTATATTTTCTCAATAAGGCAATCAACATTGCTTTGATCTTGGGTTTCATCTTCTTTCCCACATATACCTTTTTAGGGGCATTTTTAGTCCCCAAATTCACTTCTTTTAAATCCTCTAGATGGGTGGTAGTTATTTTAACTTTGCTTTTGTCCTAGGGTATGTGCAGGATCATGATGGGCCAAAGTGGTGATATGATGGGTATTTGTAGGTGTATGTGTCGATGACTTTTTCTTACCCAAAATTGATAAAACAAAAGGATTTTTAAAGGAGATTCTCAACTTTCCACCAATATAAATTATATCTTACTTTGAATATAATAAATAATTATTATTCATTTTCTATTTGAATTACAACTAAAGTCCGATTGATAGGTTGATTGAAAACATCTATAGCTTTCAAACAAGATCATATTTTTGAATCTGAAATATGTGTCACATTCTATGCTTCATATACTATAGATTAAAAAAGAAATGAATTTCATGAAGTTTTGACCAAGTTAAGGTGGTCGATATACGAGTTTTTATATTTTTTAAAAGTTGTAATAAAAAATTCATAATTAATTATTTACTTGGAAAAGAATACAAAAATATGCATCACATCTGACATGAGTCCTCTACTTATATCTAAAATCTTATAAAAAATATTATCATTTTATTGTGGTTAGGTTGTTAGACAGACCTCTACTATTTTTTTTTCCCTAAAATTTAAGTACTATTGCATTGAAATTTCAAATTTTCACAAATAGATTTAAAAAAACCTAGTAGTTTAGAAACTACATTCAATTTGCTAAGATTCTATTCTTACATATTTTCTAAATAATATAGATAACTTATTCAAATTTTTACATCAAGTTACCTAATTTGATTTTTTGAATTTTTTGCCACTTAAGGGTTATTTTTCCATGATGATCTTGAATGTACCCTAATTGTCAAAGACTCTCTCTAATACCACAAGGCCCTTGGGAATCTCATTTTTCTTTAGCTAAATTACTTCATTTCCAAAGACTATATCCTTACCATCTATATTTTCAACAAAAGCCCCAAAGTCAATCTCCTGACCCTCATATTCATCAACACATTTTAAAAACTTCAAAATATCTTCATCATCATTGAAGATTTACCAATTATATACATTATTAGGGATTGATGGCCTTTCTTGTACCTCAACCTTGGAGATACCTACAAAATTTATGTCATCAGATCTAAGTACAATGTTTGCAAGCAAGTATACCACTCTGTTCTAACCTCTCTCTATCTAGTCAATTTTGAATGTATCAAATTCCTCAATGGAATCCCAAACAACATTTCTATATTATTTTAATTTTTTATTCTTGCATGCATATATGTATCTTACTTGGGATATTACTAACTCAGATTCACCTATCACCATTAACCTCTTTATCCCATTCTTTTTAGCTAGCTTCAATCCTAGTAGCAATGCCTCATACTCTACCACATTATTTGTGTAGACAAAAGACAATGTCAAAGAAAACTTGTGTGTGTTTCCACTAGGTGACACCAGCAATATACCTACACTAGACCCCTCTTTAGAACTTACACCATCAAAATACATCTTCCATAATCCATCCTTATCAGATAATATTATAACTTCATGGTCTATAAGTGCAAGCCACTTGCCACTTTCTCTTGGTAGCTCTTCCACCTTAAACTCACTGATATCAGTATCTACAAAATGAGTTATATCATCCTTAGAAGCATGCTCCGAAATATGTGGCACTTTTGGCTCTCTAATCACTCTGACATCCTTACCCTCAATTGGGAAAGTAGCATAAGACATATCACATTGAATGCTACCTCCCATGTAAGCATTCCACTTCCTAGATAACAACAATTCATAGTTGGGTGGGATATCTACCACCACTACACTCATCTTGAACTCCTTTGGATATGCAACTAGTCTATAGGGAAGCTAATTTATTACCCCAGTCACAGGGACTTCCCTTGAATCCATAGCATAGAATTTTCCATGGGTATTTTCAACTTTCAATCCAATGCCTCCATGATCTTGGCTGGCATTATATTGTTGGATGCTCTAGAATCAATGATACAATTTTTCAAACAATTTTCCTCAACAATCAATGTGAGAAAAAATGGGTCTATCTTTCCAAGACAACTAGTCACTAAATTTCCTAGAAAAATATGAGTGATCTTAGTGATTACTCCCTCTACTTATTTCTCTTTATTTTCTTTTTCACTCACTCTAGGCCGAGTGGACACCACTAATTCATTATAGGCTGTAGTAGCACCATTGATAAGGGCTACTACCTTCTGTTTGTGATTTTCCATTCTCATCATCTCAAGAAAAGGAACATAAAATTTTATTTAACTAAGAAATTGAAACATATCAACAATAGTATATTTAGGAAAATCAATTGGGATCATACCTTGCTCTGTATTGCTCTCCTTCTATCAACCCTTTGTTGTTTTAGCTTTTAGGTTGGCATCCTTCTTTACAGATTTATAATTCTTCTTTTGTAATTTTTTCTTTACAACAAGGGACTTGGTCCCTCCATCTGAGGCTTTAGTGGCTACAACAGATGAAGTATAAGTTCTTGCAGTAGAGGTCCCCATTGGGATGGTTACCTTAGGTGGATCAGGGGTTATCTTAGAATCAAATCTATAAGCATTTTCATAAAGTACTTTCTACTTTGTACTTTCTTTCATCTTCTCAATTATTTGCTTCCAAGCATCTCTTTCAAGCATCTTAGCTTTAATTATATCCTCCCTCTCCTTCAACTCCTTTTATTTTTTCTCCCTCAATTCCATGAGTCTACATTCTTCTTCTTCCTTAAGCCTAAGTTCTTCCTCCTCTAAGGCTTTCATATCTTTATCTATATCCTCTTCATCTTCTAAAACACCTCCAGCCTTGCTCGGATCAAGAGTATAGAAGGTAAGATTAGTTGGCTCTCCCTCAAGGGAATGGTGCAATTCTACATTAGGGGATTCACCTCTTGGCTTAAAACTACCACCATTAAAGAGAGATCCAAATCCAGGAGTTGAAGAATTTGAAAAGTTCTTATTCTTTTTCAAAAATTCCCACCTATCTTCTTCTCTTGACATGTCAATTTCATTGTCAAAGACTTCTTCAATGGGAAAACTTCCTTCATTTACATTAGGCACCTTGGCTTCATGTTCCTCTTAATGGATATTTTCACTATTTACCTCATTATTAAAAGTAGGAAATGCATCAACGTGAAATTCAGTAGACTTGATTCAACAACTTCCGGTCCTCCTCATGGTGTCAAATTTTCCTTCATAATTCTCTTTCTCAATTTCTCTTTGGAAATGTATTCTCGCATTGGCACAATATACTTTAGAGTCACCACCCAAGATAATGGGAAATAGAAATTTATTACACTTTGGAATTACACTTGCAATCTCAGAGAAAACTTAGAACATAACTTGACACAAGATGAAGGAGTGAACCAAAATTAGATGCATAAAACTGGGCAAGACTTATATGATGAAAATTTGAACAAATTCCTCTCCAAGTAGTGAAGAACAATGAAATACTTGACTATGAATACCAAATCTAACCTTAGAGATGTTGGAATAGCAATGTCCCCAATGGAGTCTCCAATCTATTGATTATTTTTTGAGAACCAAACTTTAATCTCACCAAATGCCTATGAATTTTCCATAATTCAATGATAAGAAAAGGTAAGGATTGGCCAATGAACAAGTAAAGGATCTCTAGGCCTCTACTTCTAATCTTTGGGCTCTATGAAACCCACGAGGGTGATCCTGAGAAATGTTTATATGATATTATTGTGCCATTTTATCATGAACATTGAAACAAATAGATGCATTCCTATCAAATGCAAATAGAAAAAAATCTTTAAGGATTTGGTAGACCCTTTAATGAATTGTTACCTAAAGCAAGGAATGAGCAGTACTTCCTACCACTTCACTGCAATTAAAGGTGTGTCAAAAATTGTAATGAAGATTTGTGTTCTTTTTCAGGTACGAGCAGGATCACTTACATCTATGATAACCAAATTAATATACTAGTGCCTTATCAATGGGTGATGGACTCATACTTGCAATAAACTATAATACCTTAGCAATGAAAACAAGCATTTATAGACTATTGTGTATTGCTTTGCAACACATAATTTGATGTATCTAGAAACATAAACTTCTTATTGATCCTTGAATTTCATCTCACAAACCTATGATCTTATTTAAGTATTTAATTAGTTCTTTCAATTAAAGCAAAAAAAAATGATACATTCAACTAGAGTGATTGAAGAAAAATAAAAGATGCTTGATCATTTTATTCATAATTTGATAGAAAAAATACAAAGGAGAGAATTTGATTCCAAAATTTGCAATTATCCTTTGTACACCATTACTACTATAAAATCATTATTCTCATTACAAACAAGAATACATTCCTAAGACTCGACACTACTCTATCTCTTTGTGCTTGAATTACAAAAATAATCTTATATGATCTCAAAACTCCTTCACCATCAAAAGACCCATGTAATTGGCCTTGAATTCCCATTTATAAAAACATGAGAGCAACAAGCATCATGAAAAATTACAATTAAAGTTGCATTTTCATTTGAAATACATTTCATTTCAATTTCAAAATTCCCTAGACAATTATATTTGTACCTTTTAAAGTGGGGAGAAAATGTATAAGAAAGAAATCATTTCAATTTGCTAAAGAAGATACACCTGCCTTACAAAAGGCATCTTTCATTTGTTGAAATATCACCAAAATGTCTTCCTCACAAGATAAAAATGTTACCCACGTGCTCTAAGTGAATCTGAAGGAAAGCATAAAAGAATAAAACAGAAAAGACAAGGAACATGTCCACGTCTGTAATCTTGTCATCAATTTCAAATACTGGAGAGAAGATAATATATTATCTATTCTTTAGAAAAAACCTAATCTATACTAGTTTCAGGCTATGAATTGTGCTTCTCCCATCCATTATTCACCATGGTTGCAAACTCAAGATCAAAATTGTATTTGCCACCCCACCATTGTAACTTAATCCTCTAGTACATCCAATTACTTTCTCTTCCAAGATTGTAATTCCTCTTCAATGGTCCAATTGAAGCCCATGACTCTATCATCCTTTAGCCTATAAGGTGCATACTTGGTAACAACCTAATTTTCCTCTTTATCAAACTTTTCTAGAAAAATTTCTGCAAGGGCTAGCATGTCCATGTTCTTCTTTAGCATACCAGTATCACGCCCTTGGAAATCAAAGCAGCTTGATTTGAAATGAATTCATTGGTTTATTTTCTCTAGTCTTGCAAGATCTTGATGTTACCATCATCCTTCAAAATGGATGGAAGTAGATCATGATGTGTTTCATGAAAATTCTTGATCAATTCCCCTATCCTAGTCTCCAAAGGCTCTATATTCCCTCTGAACTCCTAAATTTCATTTACAATTTGAATGGTGGGCTTAAGCTTTTCGTGATAGTTAACATCATGCTTGGCTCTGATAGACATCATTCTCAATTCTTAGAGTCTAGGGATCCATGTCTGCATAAGTGGAATGGATGTCTCCTTTTCATTTTCAAAGTTGTTTATAGAAAACTTCATGGAAGAATAGCTAGCATGAATGCTATTCAGTCTGTTATTAACCCCTCTATTTAATTGCTCAGACTGTAGTGACAATATTCATATTACTAACAAATATTTCCCTATTGTGATTGTCACATCTTTCTTTGTAATCTCTTAGTTGCTTAAGCGATTGTTCTTTTTCAGCACCTTCCTTTGTCTATGGTGCTTTAGATGTGTCTAGCTCCACCACTA
The DNA here is from genome assembly GCA_007258455.2 of Sequoia sempervirens. NCBI lineage: Eukaryota > Viridiplantae > Streptophyta > Pinopsida > Cupressales > Cupressaceae > Sequoia > Sequoia sempervirens. Next base: position 29,423 of record VDFB02388462.1, on the reverse strand, counting down.
AAATGGGTATAGTTCCCATATTGTAAAGCACAATTGCCCATGAGAAACTTTTTGAACAGGTGTAATCAATAGGTGTTGGATCATGTGAAGTAGTAGGAGAGATAGCATCAGTCTGCATTTGTTCTCCTAATTGTAAGTTTTTCAATTTCTCTTTTAATAATGCTAATTCAATTTGTAACTACATTTTTTGTTGTTGATTCTTTCCATAATCAAACAAGTCATTTTATTTCTTTCTAAATTGCTCCTTTTCTATAGTCACTAACTCTACTATAGCTTTTGCAAACTGGGCAACATTTATTGACATTGTTGCTACTTCAATAGCTAATGTCTCTAGCACTCTCTTTATTATCAAGCCTCCTCTCTAGTTTGATGTAGGTTCTACAATGTTAGGCTTCTTTGTGCTAGGGGCTAAGGCCCATATAGCCAGTTTATCCCACTGCTCAATGAATGTAGATCCTTGTAGTGCAATTCTAGCTTCCTCCTATGAATTATAGAGATCACACCTTTTTATTGTATCAAAAGTAATGGAAGAGGCTAGGTACCATTCTGGAAATAGTAGAAAACCACTATTCCTTACTAGCTCCTTACCTTTAGTTGCAGTCATTCCATGAAATTTAGCTTTCATTTCATTTAAGACATGTGATTGTATAGTTAAATTAGATAACTTTGGTGAAGACTTCTTTTCTTAGCCACATTGTTAACACATTTATCCTTCTTGGTCCTATAAGCAAACTCCATGAAAGTTTTAGATCTTACAAATGAATCATCGTCCATGAATCTTGTGCACACTTCCACCCTGATATCATTGGGGTTATTAATCTTGGTAAGGTTAGCCTTGCTCAACCTCATACCCAACTATTTTTGAACAATCATTATCAGTGCAGAAGGAATTCCCTATTGCATTTCCTGCTCTGATACCGAATTTTTTTCATCAGATTCATCATCATCATATTCCACCAAACCTATTGATTTAACCTTTTGCTTCTTCATTGGTGGCTCTTTTGGTGGTGATGCATGTTGTGATGAGGAATCAACATCAACAATTTTAGGTCAAGATGACCTTGGAGGAGATGGTGGTGGCATTTTTGGCACTGGAGAAAGAGCTCTTTTCTCCTCTTTTTGAGAGGAAGTAGCAGTTGCATCTTCTTTCTTTGCTTTATTCTTTCTCCTTATGAAAAACTTTATTTTTTGTTCCTTAGGAGGCTGATATGTAGGCCTTTCCTCCATAATAGGGATTTCTTCCCCACCCTGTTCCTCTTCCATAGGGGCTTTCCCTTTATCTTTAATTATCCTTTCACCTTCAAGGTGACCAACCACTATCTCAAAATTATGGAACATATGTTCCATTCTTTGCATTACATTTTCAAATTTTGTGAGAGAAATGAATTCGGGGTCCTTTTCCATTACTTTCTTTTGCATTTGTTCAAAATAAATCCATTTTTATTTTCTATCCTCTTGCTTTAAAAGATAAAAAATGTTCCTTACTACATCCTCAATATATTGGAAAATGTGTACAAACTTGGAACTCTTGTTCCTTAACTTTAGCTAGGCTATGAAACCTTCAGGATCATGGCGATCCCTTACTCCTACTCTCCTCATACTAAGAGTCTTGATTATATCATTTATATTATCCCAACTTCCCTTAACCATCACAAAATCATACAAGCATGTGTATGAAGGGAAGAATGTTCCTTTTCCCTAATCCTTCAAATGATTGTTCTCCATGCTTCCCAACTACCACATTACTTCAAGAAATCCAATTCTTTCTAGCACATATTTAGAAAATAAGTGAGGTGAGACGATAGCACCATAAACTCTCAAAATAGTATATGAAAGATAGGTGATAACATCTCCCTAGTTATGATCAAACTCCAACTCAAGCCTCCTTTCCATGGGTCCTAATAGATCATGCAAGGCCTTAGGGATTCTTGGCATGTTCATAACCAAAGCTCTTCTCAACTCAGAGGAAAACATATTTTCAATGATCACATATTTAAATTTTTTATCATCCTCATCTAGGATAGTGGTCAAACATTGGATAGGAAATTCCAAATTACCCTCTATCCTCTCCAATTTCATATTCTTTCCAATGTGGGGTGCACCCTTCAACAAAAAACATGTGCATGAATAATGAATACAAGCTGAATCTTACTCCCATTTCACCCCTCTTCAACTTTATCAGACCTTCATGAATTCTCTCTATAAGAAACCCTCCATAATCATATATTGTGCAATAATGAGAGTGTTGGATCTAGGCCACAATATACATCCATTCCATGGGCATTCTAGTGACTAGATCATAGCCAATAATCTAACCGATGGAGTAGATTTTTTTTTGGAAATAAGGGACAAAATAGTCAATAGGATAGGTCTCTTTATCAAATGGTCCCAATGTAACCCTTCAACCCCCAACATTTGCTAGGTATTTTGGCAATATATTGGCTTTGAACGAATTCTTAGTTTTCTCATATTCTTCCCTAAGAACCTTTTCATTAATCTAAACCATGTTCTCACTCCATTCAGTGAGATTGAAAAAATGAGAAATCTTCTCCTTAGTGACTTTAACCATATCAAATCCATCAATGGCCCTCAAAGTCCTTGTGACTGGATCATAATTAGTAGGTATTGTTTTTAACAAATAAACATCCAAGTAGAAATTTGACACAGTTAATTTTCCCAAGTCAAGATTCCAGGGGTTTCCAACTGGAACACCACAATTTCTTTTTCCAAACTAGCCACTAAACAATTCCCATCCAGTGTAAGGTAATGTGGCTTCCTTATTAGTACTATGCTTGTCAATCAGGCCTTCTACTTGTGAACTGTCAAAAATTAATTGAACCTTAGGTTTTTCATTAGTAGAGCTGGTAAATTAGGTCCTTACTCAAAGGTCTAATGAGAAATTTGGAGCCAAAGGTATTCCATTTTGGAGAAGATGCTTTCACTTTAGGAGCCCTAACTCAAAGGTTTTGGTAAAATAGGGTTTCTAGTTTTACAAAATAAAGCCTACAACTCAAGCAAGGGTTTGACATGAACAATAAAAATGAAAGATTGATTAATTGTTCAAACTAAATGTCAAACCTTAAAATAAATGTATAAACTAGAACACCCAAACGATAGAAGGATTGGAAAAATGCAATTTAGAAAGTACCAAACAATTTCAATGGCTAGGAAACAATTCAAATTACTACTTTGGAATGAGTTGAAAACCATCACTCTGACATTGAATAGGCTTTAAATATGCAGCATGAGCTCCCTAGATGCATGTAATTCTTTTATCAATTCTAAATTGAACTATAAAAAAAAAATTAAAATCCTTATAGCTTTGAATTTGGTAGCTTGGTATCCTACCCACCATTATGGCTCACTCACAAGAAATAGAATGGCTCACTTACCCTTGATCTTCAACTTTGAATGTTGTTTCTTGATCTTGTAGAAAAATGAAATGACCACCAGTCCATATTGAGTCAACTTAGTTTGAAAAAGCTAACTGTGATCAGCTGTTATTTTATCTAATCAAAACCAACCATGTGGAGCTACTTCCTAGTGATCCACAGGCTCCACCATCTCATTGTCGCTAAAGCAAAATACCATGCATCAACTTCCCTGCTCCCTCGTGAATTTTCACCATTGCACACCTTTTATCAATGGGAAGATGGGGAAGGGCTAAGATTAGATCTCACACCTTCCACATGTGCATTTCTCAACATGAGATCACGTGCCTATGCACATAATCCTCTAGCACCACTAACAGACACATTACAAGATCCACTTGTTATTACAACACATGCCTCTAAAATTCCCTTTAGTAATCAAAATTTTAACACCTTCGATCTATGGAAAAATATTTCATTAATTTCCTTCTATCTCCTAATGTTTCCTTTATCGCTTAGGTAGCACTACATGGAATTCTTCCACTTCCCCATTGAGAGACAGGAGACAGAGGTGGGTCCCCCGTGGGATGATAGGGAGTGGTCAAGATTGACCCACATCATCTACCCTCGACTGTTAATCTCTTCTAACTGAGATGTTTCCTTCCTTCACTACCTGGTGGGCCCTTTTGGTAATAGGACATGTGTCATCTGGATGCTGTCCCGTGATAATATTTAAATGCAAAAATTAATTTGAATGGGGAGGTGGGGAATGGTCCAGATGTAGTTGTGTCACTTCACCATCACTATTGATATGCTCCATCTCACCCCCTTCTAAATTTTCAAAGATGTCAAACCTACCCATGTAGAGGATATGTGGCACTCACTCACTAGCCTGTGATAATATTTTAATGCAAAATGAAATCAAACTGGGGCACAGGGAGTGGCCAGGATGTCCTCTTGGTGATCAAATGGTCCTCATAAAATAGGAAATCTACACATGCCAATTGTTATTTTTGCAAAAGGGTCCATTACTAGGTAAATGATGGGAAAGAATATAAAGCATAAGGATGAAACCTTGGGCCCAAAAAATATTTTAATGACTTGTTAACTGCATGGTGTAAAGGAAATGTTTTAATAAGATGATGGGTAATGACGAGATTTCTAGGACTCAAGGGCCAGTCAATAGAACGAGTTAAAAGGAACAAGTCACAACTTAGATGATAGGGAACCAATGATAAGAGGTCAACGATGAATTAGAACATTAGCAAAGGATGCAGACTTAGGGTCTTTTGGAAAGGGTTTTAGGACTTCATAAACCCTAAGGCATAATGAAAAGAGAAAATCTAAGCTCAAAGACATGAAACCAACCAAATTTTTCCAAATTTTAAGGAGAACACAAAGCATTTTCAGGGGTTCCACCTGTTTCTTCTTTGACATTATTGACTTGTGTCTCATTTCTTTCTAATTTAGCATTCCTTCTATTTTTATCTCCATGCTTGTTTGATACGTTTGAAATCAGCTTCATGGCAATATCTCTATATTAATCTATTTTCATCATTTCTAAAAGTGGTACTAACATATTAACTTGGAACAAGGCTTGTGCCATGTCAAAAGAAGGTGTGTTTATTTCTAGTTTACCTATTTCTACCTTAGAAAATATTTTATCCTCCACATGTTGTTTAGGATTATTTCCCACTTTGTTTTGTTCACTAAGTGCTACTTCCTTTGGCACATATTTTTGAATTATCTCCTGGGCCTTCTTCTTTTCTTCATTCTTTAAAATTTTTTTAGTGACCCTCTTACACTTTTGTTGATCCTTCACAAATAGACCCCTCAGTGTCCCTTGATTAGGATTCACAATTTTGTTTCTAAGGTTGTAATTGCTCTTAGCTTGTGCCACAACAACAATAATAAGTGCCTTTATTTCTTGCTCAATGGGTCTTCTTAGCTAGATTTGGTTTGATTAATTCCTAGAAGTATTGATCTAAGATACTCCTATATCATCATCTTCTTGGTCTGAAAATACTTCTTGCTAGCCCATATGCACATTATACTTTTGATTATCCACGTCATACTCAAATCTATCTTCTTCTAAACATGAATATTCTTTATATGTTTCATCAGACCTAGTTTCCAACATGTTTATAGTGTGATCATTTATTTCTTGGTCATATAGCCCTTTGTCTTCCTTGATTGATTGTGCCACTTTGAAATATTCATGGGAATGAAGGAGATTGCAAGGTATATACCTTGGAGTGTTCTCTACCATATTTGTCCCATGCCTCTTTAATGGATCGATAGTGTCTTGATTCACATTTTTCCTTTTATCATTACTAATTGGCCTTCCATCTTTCCAATTTTTTCTATAAGGTATATCATGTAACCTTGGTCTATCATTTCTATGATGGTTTGGCTTCTTATATTGATGGGGTTTAGGTTTTTGTAGTATTCTAGCTTCATCCCTTCTTCCTATCTTCCTTGAATCCTTTATATTATTTTCTATGTTCAATGCAACTTTAAATGCTTTGGTGAGGATATGAGGATTCCTTGTCCTACTCTCATAACTGGTTTTGGGATCAAATACATTTAAATAGAAAACTAAGCACATAGGATCAGTTGGCTTTAGTTGAGATGGAATCCTATTGAATACTTCATGAATCTTGTAGTAAAGTTTGCAATTGATTCATTATAGATTTTCAAAATATTTGTTAATTCATGCAAGGAAAATTTTGGATCGGAATGGTCTCCATATTGTTCTTCAAAGATTCTCTTGAATTCGTCCCAAGAGATTATTGAGGCATGAAGTAGGTTTTATACCAATCCATGGAATCTTTGATTAGGAATTGCATAAAGAATTCCATATAGACATCTTCATGGTGTACATCAAAACCATCCATTATTTTTTCAAATTCCCTAATGTGATCCTCCCCTGATATAGTGTGGTTCCCAAAGAACTTTGGGACTACATTTATTACATCATTATCAATTGGATTTGGATACCCTTGAATTCCACAAAAATCAAGTTTCCTAAGTCTGTATATGTTCATGGGTCCCCTTACAAATGGGTTTTGGTTAGGCTGATAATGTTGATGCTAATGTGCTTGTTGGTATTGGTAATTATGCATACATTGTTGAAAATTTTGGGTAGGACCTCCATAAGAGCACACTTGTATATTTTGGTTATTACCTTAATGTGAATAATGCCTAGTATGTTGGTTGTGACTTTGATATCCTATTCTTCCTTGTCCAGGTAGGACTAGATAAAATTACTCATGGAAGTATTTGGTGGGTTTGAAACTTGTATTGTAGGAACCTTCTGTTGTACATGAGTAACATTGCTTCCATTCCTTAAGTTACCTACTATCTTGTGAGATGCTTTTGGGATCTTAGGACCACCTATGTTCTAATTGCAAGTAGGTCTATTCTATGTGAAATTGGGAGAATTTCGTTATTTAATTCAAGAATTTGTTTGAGCCAATGTTTGCTCTTGTTTTATCAATTTGAGCTTTCTAACTTGTTCTAACATTTGTTCAACCCTTTGTTCTAACTCTTGAAAATTTGGTTCTTTTGTTGTAGTAAGACTACCATGAATATCTGTGAAGGGTGTCATATGTGGTACCTATTTCAGGAATTCGTGTCAAGAGTTCTTAGCATATTGTTGAGCCATTCTATCCTCATAATATCTTTGTGCTTTTTTCAGCCTTATTTATCTACATGAGCATGGAAATCCTTCAATTTTTGAGGATTAGGTATAAAGGTGAGGATAGATTTAGATAAATTGTTTTGTTGAAGAGAGTGGTGAGGATCCCTTGGTGGGAATATTTCATTGTTATAAAATTATAATCCATGCAATAGACTACTACATAATGTGAAGTGTTGTTTTGATGCATTCCCTTGGTCATGGTGGGTATTTTTATGTAATTTTATGTTTTGAGGTGGATTTGATGTGGTTACCTCTTTATTAGTGGTTCTTGAGATAGGAGGGGACCTTGAACCATTCATTTTTTTCCACTTTTTATTATCTTTCTTTGGGATTCCCTTATGCAAAGATATTCTACCTTCCATCTTGGGTGAAACCATAATGATTTGATGTATAAAATCTAATCTTTCAGATCTGATGTTCAACTAATCACTCATACACAAGTTCTTAGAGATTTTTTACTATAGTTTCACCTCTCTCAAAGAGGATTGAGTTTTATTTTTTGGGCCCTTTTCACTAGCAACATTATACACTTTCCGCCACTACCACAATAAAACTTTTGTTTTAGCACCCTCCAATTTTCAACTCTTCTCATTGGAAACTACTTCCCAGTAGAGTCACCAATCTATTGGTTATGCGAGTCAAGTTGGGAATGCAAATTACACAATTATGAGTCTCTAGTTACAGATCAACCTCAAAGCTTCATTGACTCTTTAACTGGATAAGCTGAAAAAAATTTTCTCTTTGAGTTTATCCCCAATAGAGTCACCAATTTATTGGCTCCCAAATCTGCAGATTGCTAAACTCTAAAATTATACCAAGCTTTGTCTTCAAGTTTAACAAGGATTTAGCCAATGAATGAAATCAACCAAGATGGTTGGAATTCCCTGCTCTTCAAGCTCTACTATGACTAGGTGGGTTTACCTTGATCACCAATGAATATAAACTTCTCCAAGATCAAAAATGGTGATAATTGAGCAGATTAAATCTTTTGAAGAGCTAGTGTGATCAACAATTTTTTCAATTAAATCATCCTCATAATCCTTTCAATTAAATCATCCTCATGTAATCACAACTCTTCAATCAAATGATTATTCCAATCTATTTCAATATGGCATGAGGGTTTGAAATAGATGATTTAAATGCAAAACTAAATTTTACTTCTACTGAAAAAAATTAAAATGTATAAATAATTTTTTGTGAGATTGTGTTTTGGAATAAGCATGATCAATGCCTTTATCTATTAGGAAATGGAGTCAAGATGTGAATGATATGTTTCTTCCTTTTGGCTATAACTCAATTTGTTTAGAAATTTTATATTTTTATGCCTTACATAAATGTGCAATGAAGTGATTATGGACTCTTCTTATCGATCCAAATTGATCTTCCCAGATTATTGTGATTTACATTAAATAATTTTAATTCTTCCTTAAAGAAACTAATTAAATGAACCACACAGAAACAACAAATGTACTCTAATAAATAAAATATATCTTTGATACACCAATTTAAATAATAAGGAAATATCAAACTAGAGACAACCACACAATCATACACAATAATAACAACACATAACTAAAACAAAAAGTTATGCCACCAAATTATAACTTCTTCTCCATTAATTTGCTTCAAAGTATATTACAATATTTATCAAAATTCTTTTCCTTTCAAAAAATTATATTCTATTATCGCCTCCTATTCTTTCTATCTATCTCTATTTTTTTCTTCGGTCCTAGTTTCCTTCTTATACAAAATAACTGAGGCATACAAGCTATAAACTGTTACATTTCAAAATACACAACCATTCATTAATATGGTTTTCTTTTAACATGAAATCAAACATAATTAAAAATTTTGGAAACATAAAAAAAATTTATAGTCTTCATCTTCACTAATAGATATTGTTGGATCCAACAAGACTCTCTCTCTTTACACCACTTGTGCAATGAACACATCTATCATATACAATTCTATCAGATACATATACATGTAACCAATTGGGTGGCACTAGAGTTCCATAGATCTTGATTGTAGTATAGCTGGTATGCAAATATCAATCCCCCAATTAAACTTTTGTGTTGTGTTTTCTTCAAAATCCACAGGCCTCAAAATTTCCTTTATACCCCTAGATATTATGTATACAGGCTTCAAGCCTAATTGCTCAAGCACACCAAATTTGAAACCATTACAAAATGTAGTATAATTTTAATCTAGACAATGTATATCCCAAACATGTGTCCACATTTTCATGGACAATTCATTATTCATACTATCCTTTTCCCTCAATCTCATGAAATTTCTCCATACTTTTATGCCTCTCCACAACAACATATGCATTAACAATGAATAGTGCCTACAAGACAATGGAGGATTTACATCTTTTAATTTTATCAAATCATCATGAAGTTGATCAACTATATAAGAGGCATAACCAAATGTTCTATTTTGATATTTATTATGTATATCAATAGCTATAACCATTAGAGCAACATCCATCTTGATATCAAATTTCCTATGCAAAACTTGGCACAATGCATAATTTGTGTTCTTGAAGTAGTCCTCAAACTCATCACAATCAAAAGGCTCAAAATCCTTAGGCCCAAAAAATATACCTCTCTTGTTCAAGTCATGTCTTCTATGCATTGGTAAAAAATTCTTTCTATAACCAAATTTTATTTTTTCATACTCTTTATAAAGGCACAAAACTTGATTGATTCAGTGGTAGAGGGATTCAAATTGAAGACCTCAATAATCTGAATTCTTGTAATTTCCAACATGGGGGCTCCATCTGGAAATATCTCAAGATAACTCTATTAGTTGGGTTGTAGCACCTAGCTAATTCTAGAACCAAATCAACTTCCACAAAAACATTTGGAACAACTAGCTTTCCAACATCACATGTCTAGCTATGACATGTTGGATGAGTAGCAAATTTTTTGTTGAAAGCATAGAGAAAAAGGTCCCAACCACTCTAAGGAACCACAACATCACCAACTCTAGAAGCCAAGTCTTGAAAATGGCTTGTCAATACACCCTCACCAATCTTCCTCTTCCCAACTAGTTTGACCTATGAGGCAGTTTCCTTAGAAGCCTCCTCCATAAATCTAGCGTAATCTCTTTTCATAGTCCTTTTCTTCCTAGATGCTTTAGGCTCTTCTAGCTTAGCAACATCACCTTGGGGTTTTTATTTTTTAACTCTCTTCTACGTGGGCTTCCTCTCAGCTTTGGTGGACTCACTAGGTTGACTCATTTTTCCAGGTCTTATGAAACTAGGGTTTTAAAATAACTAAGAACTACAACCTCAAATATCAAATTCATAGAGTTTAGAATTAATTTCAACCAATTTTATCTTACACCCCAAACCCTACATGAAACAATTACAATTCTTTTATTGAATAGAATAATAACCCTAAGCTATAAAAAACTTACACTATACCCAATTCTCAAACTATCTAATGCTAAAAACTTACACATAGGGGTACATGAAAATTAACTTACCCAAGAAGAACCAACACTCTACTCTTTGAATTCTCTTTACCCAAAGATCACCTTCTCCTTCCTTATAAAATTGACCAATTGTTCTACTTCAAACAATTGCAATTGTGAAAGAAATGGACCAACTACCTCCTTTAAGGCTAAAAAATGGAGCTTCTTCACCATTAATGCCTGAAAGAAATATAACGCAAGAAAACTGACATTTATCCATTTAGTTTTGAATTTAGGTCATTGATTATTCTGATTTAAAACATCATCAATTGTTCTCCTTGCGCATCTCCTTTTATTTTCCACTATCATGCTTTAAAATAGTGATGAAACCTTAATAAATCACCATGTGGCCACTCCACATTTCTGAATAGTCCTCTTGCAACCATCACTCATTATAGAAATCTCCATTTTTTGACCAAATAAAAGAGTGATATGAAGAGTAGCCTCAATGGAAAGAATATTCGCCAGAATATTCTCCCATTGCTCATTGCTTGTCATCATAATGTTTCAAAGCTATGCTCACACTTCAGCAATGTGAATACCTCCAGTGATGCAATGAATCTTACCTTTATCCATTTCTCATCATTGTAGTTGATTGGAAATGAAAATGCTTTTGGCAACAGGTGATATGTGCGATGACACAAGATTCTGACAAGTGGCACAATCATAACCCATGGTTTCTTACCTCCTATCACTCATTGCTCAAATTAATTTAGTGGTAAAAAATTTTCTACTATGCAAATAACTAGCATGACACAAAGGAGATGTTAAGGCCATTGTGCGTCACTATAAAGATTAATTGAGAATACAAATTTTAGTGATATGAAGGGTAGCAACAATGCAAGGATAATACAAGCCATCACGCGTCACTAAAGTGGAACAAAAAAGGCCAAAATATTTTAGCGATATGAAATACGAAGGAAATTTGGTTCATTACTCATCACAAAAATGAAACCAATGATTAATAAGGTTTCAGTGATGAGCAATACAAAGACCTTACATGGTGGTATTTGATCACATGCTTTAAAAGTTGTTTATAAAAGAGGGGATGCCTAGGTAAGATAAGGAAGATGGACTTAAAAGGACTTAAGACCACACTCAACCAAGGATATAAAATAAAATATTTGAGAACCCCAACTTCATAAATTAATAAAACCTCAAGCCAATGTAATAGGAAAATACCATATGACGTGGTAAATAGGAAACCTACGCACAAGGGTCTGGTGACCACATGAGTACATAGGGCTTAAGATGTAATGTAGAAAATTGGAAACCAAGCCAACAATTCAACTAAGAATTAGAAAAAAAGACAAGGATTAAGAAGAAAGGGAGATATGCTAAGTAAAACAAACTCCATAATACAAAACCCTAAACCCTTGGAGCATTTCAAACCAAAGATCCACCCAAATAAAGACATTAGACTAGTGAAACATGAATATTTTGAGGGTTCCACCAGTGGCTTTGACTGGGGACGCATGCCTCTCATAGGCATGGCAAGATTTTAGATCTCATGGTTGATGCAGACCAAGCACAAAGGACAGCCAAAACCAAGTACCTTCTTGGACAAAGCAAAGAGACTAGACCAAAGCACACCAAACCTATATATAGAATATACAAAATTTACAATGTACATGGAGAAAAACATATTTCAAGAGAAATATGGTTTCAAGAATTGTCCATGTATTGGTAGTTCAAGAAGTTCACCTGTTAAAATTTAGAGAAAGTAAGATTCCTCACCATGTGTGTATTTACTATAAGATAAGGGCCTAACCACAATGCCTCAAACTTACAATGCTTTCCCTCATCCCGAGCTCTAGCATGCCACATCATTACCATGTTTCCTATTTCAAGTTTCTTGGGATAAGCCTTTTTGTCATATAAATGCTTGACTTGTAGTTGTATCTTAGTATTTTTGTCATGAGCTTCTCTTCTAGTTTCATCTAACCATATCAAGGCATCAACCTAGTGTTGCATTTCATCATAGATATTGTCATCATACTCTTGCACAAAATTATAAAATTTCAACAAGTTGTTCTAAGGAAATCTTGCATTTAAACCATATACAAGACCAAATGGAGAATGCCCAGTGGCTTTCTTGATAGTAACCCTATCCACCCAAAGTGCAATCTTCATCTTTTAATCCCATGCTTACTTATTCTTCTCAATCACCCTTTTGATGATTTTAATCAAACTCTTGTTACTGGATTCGGTTTGACCATTCCATTGAGGATGATAAGGGGAAGAATAAGATATTTGTATTCCATGCTTGTTACAGAAATCCCTGAACTCATCTAATATAAAACACATAGCATTGTCAAGTATTATCTTTTCTAGGACTAAAAATCTAATTAAGATGTTATTCATCAGAAAATCAATCACCACTTTTCTTGTTTCCTTATTGGTGGGGATTGATTCCACCCACTTTTTAAAATAATCAGTTACAACAAGAATCCAAGAGTGTACCCCACTGGATTTCTCAGAAATTTCACCAATGAATTCAATACCCACTGTTGAAAAGGGGCTTGGACTAAAATGGGTCTAAGTGGAAAATTTCTTGAAAATTTTAGCTTTCCTAAGAAACTTTGGCAAGAATCACAAGTTTTAACAAACTTGTGAGCATCATTAAAAACTGAGGGCCACCAAAATCCTTCCCTTAAAATTTTTTGGGCGATTGTCTTTGCCATGTAATGGCCACAACATACTTCATTATGCATCTCTTGCAAGAGTTCCAATGCTTGATTTCCATCAACACATTTGAGAAACACACCCTCTAGACTTCTCCACCGAAGCTCATTATCAATAATGACATACTTAATAGCCTATAACTTTAGGGTTCTTTTCTCATTATTAGCCATACCTTCAAGACACTACATAGTTTGCAAATACTAAACAATCTATCTATACCAACCACAAGTTTACATGTCACATATGGGTGCAACATCTACGCATTCAACCTATTTTACATGGTTGGCCTCCAAGTTGGTTTCATCCATCAACTTAGCTAGACCTTTCCCTCTTACCAACTTGGTAATCTAAACATCAATGTTAAATTTATTGATCATGTTGATCCATCTGCACCTCCTACCTATAGTCTCTTGTTGAGTGAAGATATCCTTCATTGCAGCACTTGCAACAAAATATATGATTGTAGCTCCCATTAGGTGTGTTCCAAAAAATTTCATAGCCTTGAATAATGCATAGGACTACATCTCAATCATATCTTACTTGAGTTCAACAACCTACAAAGACTTACTAAAAATTGCAATGGGCTGTTCAAAACCTTCATCATTCTTCTATAGTAATACAACAACAATTGTATGAAAAGATGTAAAGGAAAAAATGTGCACAGGCTTGGAAAAATTAGGGGACTTCAACACTAGAGGCTCTTTGATGGAATTTTTTATACTTTTAAATGCTTAACTAGGATCCTCACTCCAAACCACCTTCTCTCTCTTATTTAGCATCTTAGAGATAAGATGAGTAATCTCTACAAAGTTAGTTACAAATATTCTTAATAAATTGATCTAACCAAAAAATGATTGAATTCCTTTACCATTCTTTGGCTATTGAATTTTTTCTATTGCAGCCACTCTTTCAAGATCAATTCTTACTCCTTTAGACACAATATTTCCAAAGAGCTTCCCTTCCTTTAATCCAAACACACACTTCTTGGGATTCAATGAGATCCCATATTCTATTGCCTTCTTAAACAATTTCTCCAAATGCATACAATGATCTTCTTCTCTCATATTGTATGTAATTTTTTCATCTTGGTAGACAACTAAAAATATGTCTATAAAGTCAACAAAAGCAACATCCATGGCCCTCTAAAAATTAGCCCCTACAATTTTCAATACAAATGGCATTCTTACATAGACATATGCACCCCATGGAGTTGTAAAATTTGTCTTATATATCTCAAATTTTTTGAGTACTACCTAATTGTACCCTAAGAATCCATCCATCATGGATAATAGCTCACAACTAGTTACCTTTTGTAACATGGCTTCGATGTTTGGTACTGGGTAATTTTCCTTTAATGATGACACAATTCATTTTCCAAAATCAACATAGAGCCTAATGTCACCATTTTTCTTTCTGACTAGAACCAAATTTGAAACCCAAGATGAGTGTCTGATGGGCTTGATGATTCCAACATCCCTTAATTTCATGAGTTCTTCCTACATCTTAGGTTGCAGTGTGGGATTTATTGGTCTCTACTTTTTCTTGAAGGGATTGGCATCTAGATTCAAAGGTATCTCATGCTAAAATAGCTCTTCTCTATATGCCTTCAGGTCATCATAAGACCATGCAAATACATGTCTGTACTTTCTCAACAAATCAATTTGCATTGCTTTGACTTGAGGTTTCATCTTTTTTCCAATGCATACCTTTTTTGGAGCATTCTTTGTTCCTAGATTTACTTCTTCACTATCCTCTTTGTGAGTAGACATTTGTTTTGCATTGCTTCTACCAGGGCCATCAAAAACCCTTTCCAATGCAACCAGTCCTTTTGGAATTTTATTAGTTTTAATTAGATGATTTCATTTCCAAATATTGTTTCTTTACCATCCACTTCCTTGACAAAGGCTTCAAAATCAATTTCTTGGCCATCATATTCATCTACACACTACATGAATTTCAAGATATCTTCATCATCATTAAACAACTGCCAGTTCTTTATGTTTTTAGTAACTAAAGGTTTGACTTTCACTTCAACTTTTGAACTTCCAGAAAAAGTAATATCATCTAGTAGGAGGGAAATGTTGGCAAGTAAATCTACCACTCAGTTATTACTCCTATCCAACTAGTCAATACCGAAGGCATCAAACTCCTCAATTGAACTCTAGACAACATTTGTATATTGTCTTAGCCTAGTGTTCTTTGATAAATAATTTGACCTAGCTTAACAAACCACAAGTTCTAAATCTCCAATGACTCTTAACTTTTTAATTCCATGTTTCTCAACTAGTTTTAACCCTAGTAGCAAGGATTCATATTTAGCTACATTGTTTGTGCAAGCAAACAACAATTAAAATGAAAAATTGAAATTTTTACCAATAGGAGAGATGAGTGTTACCCCTACACCAGCCCCTTCCTTTGGGCAAGCACCATCAAAACACATATTTCATAGGTCATCATTATTGGATTGCTATAATAATTCCTTCTTAAGGGGTGTAGGTTTTTTTTCTTCCTCTTGTAACTCTTCAACCCTAAAGTTATCCATATTGGTATCTACAAAGTGGATTCTATCTACTTCTTCCAAAAAACCAATCATATGTGAAGCTCTTTGCTCCCTCACAAACTTGATTTCCTTTCCCTCAATAGGAAAAGTTGCAAAGGACAGGTCACATTGCATGCTACCTCCCATGGAGGCACTCCACTTTCTGGATAATAATATACCATAATTGGGTGGGATGTCTACCACAACCATGCTCATGAAAAACTCATTATCAGGAAAAGTAGCTAGTATATATGTGACATCCTTAATTACTCCTATGACTATAATTTCTCTAGAATTCAAAGCATATAACTTGCCATAGGCACAGTTGATCTTCAAGCCCATTTCCTTCATTATATCTATTGGCATGATGTTAGATGAAGCTCCTAAATCAATCATATAGTTCTTTAGGAGCTTACCATCAACAATCAGAGTTACATAAAATGGATCAATGTTAGTTGGGAAAGGCGTGATAGTACTTTCCAAGTAGATTTGAGGGATTTCACCAATGTCTCCCTCCATCACCTCTTCACTCACTTGATTTCCACTCACTTGAGGCTGAGCAGACACCCTTTTATCTTCATGGGCCTTAGTGGTACCATTCATGAGGGCCACTACCTTTTTCTTATGCTCTTCAATCCTTGTCATTTCTATTAATGGAATTGTCACCTTGACTTGGGAAAGTAGCTAAAACATGTCAACTAGATTATATTTTTGGATTTCATAAGAGACTAAAATTTGTTCTCCAATCTTTTCCTTTTGCTTCTCAAAGTTCTTTTCATTCTCTTTCTTCTCTTGTTTATTTTCCTGATCAACACTTGAATTTTGAGTCTTTTCCTTAACAATTGGAACAACTTCATTAGACTTCTTAGCTACATTATCTTTCTTGGCCCAAATCTTAGGCCCCTTAATTTACTTAGCTTTGACCTCTTCCTTTTTAATCTTGGCCAATTATTTTGTTTTAGTCCCCTATTTCTTTGCATTTTTCTCTTTCATGAAGATTCCACTTGGCTTAATGTTGATGGCATTTTTAGCACTGCAACAACACAAACATAATAAAAGTATCCAATCTCTCTTGAAAGTAAATTTATATTAGTAAGCCTCAAGAAACAACCCCAAGGTCTCTAATGTCGGGTCTTGAAAATGCATAAATAACTCAATGAAAATGTTTTTTTTTGGTAATAACAAAGAGAATTTATGGAAAAACAAAAGAATGAAACTTTTATGTCAACAATGAGGGTTTTGCAACATTTGAAAATGAAACCAACCCCATAATTTTCCTAGATCTATGGTTTGGAAATTATCTTTTCATCAAATGTAACAATTCAGTGATGCTTTCAATTCCTAGTATAACATTGATCTCAAAGAAATATCAAAAGATGAGAGTTTAGAGATATTTCTAATCTAAATCCTAAGTGCCATCATGAGAATAATAGAGTGTTCAAGGTGGACCAATCTTCAATAACCAATTTTTTCTTAACCAAGATCAAATCTACAGTATAACAAAAACAATGCAATCTCCAAAGGTATAAAATATTTTTAGAATGTGAAACATTCAAAAATTCACCCAAAATGGAATGGAATACATAAATTTTCACAATTGAACTATTGCAGTAAGAGTAGGCCCAGGCTAACTTTACACAACAACTTACAATCAGCAAGTCACTAAAAGTAAGATTCCTCAAACACCTTAAATACTTTATCATGAACATGAAAGAACTACAACTAAATCTAAACTAAATGCTAAATCTAAAAAACTTTAATCAACTAAGAAAGCACCAGAAACATAGGAACCATGCAAATAGATGAAATCAAACATAAAAGAGCACCAGAATCAATGTCTTCTCTTGTATTCACTTCATCACAATTTTGCAACAATTCCAAGATCAGTCTTTACAATGAGGAGAGATCTCCAATATATAGAGTCTACATAAACATGTCATCCTAGAGAAAATTAAATTAGAGCTTCTAACTTAAGTTGGCCTTAATAGTTTCTCTTTCCCATTTAATTTTACAATAAAATATTAAAAGGTTGGCCTCAAAAGATACATCAAAATTAAATAAAAGGCCTCTTGGCACAAATCTCTATGTATGTCCAACTTGAAGCTCCAACTGAGTGATGAGGTATAAAACTCAAGGTGATCATTCTTGTTCTTCCTCCTTATCCTCCCCTTTCCTTCTAGAAAGTTCTTGAACTTTGCAAAACACCTTATCTAGGTTGGCTTGATCAGGAACTAGAATAACTTTCAACCTTACCTTAATTGATTTTACCTCCTCTTCATATTTAGCTAAGGCATTATTCCAATCCATTTTCATCTCCTGATATTTATCCAAATTTGAAATATACATTTTTGCATCTTCCAAATGATTTGATGTTATAGGTCCTCCCTCAACTAGTGAATAGACCTCTTGCCACCATTTCTTTAGCTGATCAATCTTCAAATTATATTTTTGAACTTATTCCTCCTAGTTACAATTTCTAAGAATGAAATGTATCTATTTAAAATATCTTTCAATTTATTCTATATTTTTGAAATTGTCTCCAAAGCTTTACCCATGGATTCCCTTTTAAACTCAAATGCTTCCTTCCATTATATGGGCTTATTTACATCTTCAGATGCAAGAATATCTTCATTCACCAGCTTTTCCTCTGGAATTTCAATTATCTTTATCAATTTGATAATGGAAGCATCATCTATCACCTTGCACTCTACAACTAGTTGTTGCACCTCATCCAAAAAAGAGGATGTCTTCTCATATACATGTAAAAAAAATTCAATTAGAACATCTCCCTTCTAACAGACATCATTTATCCATTTATGTGTGACTTACATAGAGGTTTTCATTTTCTTGATTTCATTGATAGCATCCTTAGACAACAAGTCAGTTGAGGAGAAGTACCCACATCATCTTTTGTTTCTAGAGGTTTGAGTAGCTGCTAGATATATTTTTGTATTTCTTCCACTTGTTGTAGCTTCTCTTGGCCTATGTTTCATTATCCAACCTCTTCAAAATAGCATCCACGGACACTTTCAAATCTTACTTTTCTTGTTTCTTTGTGGATGGGCCCAAATTAATTATTTCCACTTTGTAGTCAAAGGGAGTAGCTTCATCTTTATTCTTCTCAGCAATAGGTGTAGAAACCTACAATATTTTGTTGTTAGTCTCATCCCTGGTTATCCAGGAAAGGATCCTGGCCTTTTTCTTCTCTTTATTTTTTCCTATATTTGCCAAGAAGCTCCCTAATCTAGTGCTACCTCCTCAACCACCACTGGTTTTGGCTTCAAACTCTCCTTTAACCAGCTAGAAGCAGTAGACTCCTCCATATTAATTTCATCATGAGGACTATTTTACTCTTTGTGGTCCTCTAGTTAGTCTTTCTCAATGTTTTCTTCTTGTTTCTAATCCTCACTTTTATTCTCATCAAACTATTGAGTTTCCTCTTTCCTAGGTGATTCAGAGGGTATATCCTCTATCTTTTCAGGTTCTTCCTCTTCTTTATTTTCTTTACTTTGTACTTCATATGTATTGTGTTCCAATTGTACTATGAGGTTGCTGATATCTCCACTTTTTGGAGTTTCCATCTCCTCTCCTTGTTGTTGTTTACATTTGGAGGCATTATCTATATTTTTAGTCATCTCTCCCTCCTCCTTATTAGATTGCACATTTTGGTGAGGTGAATGAGGAGATGTACTTCCTACAATAGTCTCTTTGATAGTCTCACCTTCCTTAATAGGTGGCTCATTGGTAATTTCATCTACTTTTCCAACCACTTGTGCAATATTTTCCACAATATTATCAACTTCAGAAGGAGAAACCTTAGGTTTTAGGAGAATTTTTCCTAACATGTACTTGAGTCCTCTCCCTAGAACTCTTTATCTTAATTTTTTTTGCTTAGGTTTCACCTTCTTTACAATCCTTGGTTCCTTTTGATTTCTTTAAGGGTGAACCCTTATTTCCTCCCCTAACTAACCTCCTTTTCTTTGAAGGCTAGGCTTTAGTTGTCCCTTCAGCAATTTTCTTTGTAGATTTCCTCTTTTTAGGAACTAGTTACCTTTTAACTTCTCCTTAGCCAAAGCCCTAGTTTTCCCTCTTGTTCTTCTTTTGATTACAAGAAGGTGTTCCTCATAATCTTCCTCTTCCTAGGCATTAGGTGCACTTTCTTTAGTCTTCTTCGAATCATCATCAGAGGATTGAGACTCCAAGTCTCCCATAAAATCAAAGGTAGGATTGACTCCATTAGCCTCCATTTCTAATTCCTTATGCTTTACCCACCATTTTGAGTACCTAATGACTAGATCATTAATTTTATCCAATTCAACTACTTCATCTTCTACCCAATCAATTGTAGGAAGAAGCTTGTTTTGAAACTGTGCATATTCATGATATTGCACTAGATCTTCTTCATCCTAAATTTGATTAGGTACTTGGGTCACTCTATAAAGACTAGTCATTCTTGATGAAAGCCTAGAACACTTCCTCTTAATCACTTCAAACTCATCTCTACAATTGGCCCAATAGTCTTCTATATTGTCTCTATACCTGTATCCTCTATTTACCATTCTCTATGCTATTCAATGTGGATAAAAATTGTTCCTAGTTGAATGAAGATTCAAATAAAAATGAGCCATCGTTGTCTCTAAATGGTGAGAAATTTGGATGGATGGAAAAGCCTTCCAACCACTAATCCTGAATGGGAACTCTACACCAACTCCACTTTTTATGCATTTCCTTCAAAATTACATCAAAGGCTTCCAACTTCCTTGTTAGCTCTAGCAATATCACCTCATCTATTGGATACCTTGGGGATACCATGAATTCTTATATATGAAAACTTGGGAAAATGAATAAAGAAATAGCCATATTTCTTAATCAAATCCATGGCCTCTGTAGAAATATTCATATGCAAAGCATCTTGCAAGGTCCTTGTTATATACATTGTGAAGGAATCATTAACCCTCCTATAATTGGAAGTTTCCAAGTGTAGATGAGGGTAGAAATCATATACTCTATATTGGACTATTGTGCCTTTGAAGCTCAAACCCTTATATCTATAACTCCTTGCAAGAATGTACACTACATAAGAAGTCATTGTAAATGTCCTTGTATCATTTACCCTTTGTTGTGCACTTTTTGAACACACACCCCATTGGAGGCAAGGACCCTCTTTTGCTTGCTTTGTTTTTTGGTTTTTTCTTTAGGTCTGACCTTTTCCCCTTAATGGATAAGTTCCTCTAAATTTTGGATTCACTTCACTTGGTTGAGTTTCATGGTTCCATCTACACTTTAGGTGCCTTATTTTGCAACATTCTAGTCCAAGATGATGCCTTGAACTTGAATACTTAACGAAAATTTTGCTAAGGCGGCAAGTTGTGCAAGTTTTATGGAATTTTAGGGAAATTTGTCCCTACCAAATTTTTTTGAGGGATTGGTTTTCAAGGAATTCCATGCCTACCAGATTTTCCCGAAGGAATGAGTCTCACAAAAATCTATCCCTGGTAGATTTTCTCGATGGATTGGAGTTTTGTGGAATCTGTGTCCTAGTGGATTCCCCTAGTGTTTGAGCCTTTTCAAAAATCCTTTGACCTTGGATTTCCCCAAATCTATTGTGGCCTCAAATCCACAAAGTTTGGCATGATCTTTTCAATGCATTTATCATTTTTTAGTCATCGTACTTTCCATTTATTGCTATTTTTGGAGGTCAATTTATACTCTTGTTTTCCATTTGATATTCATTTTGAATTGTGTCAGGAGAGCATTGGAGACAATTTTGTATCTGTTGAAGCCAAAAGAATTTAGATTGGTATTGCATTTTTTGATCATTAGCTAGGGTTTCCAAGTGGGATTTTCTCTACTATTTCACATTTCCAGACTTAGAGGTATGGTTTTCACAACTTCTTGTGATTTAAATAGAATTTCTTGAGTCCAATTGGATAATTTAATGGTACAATTTTTGGTATCACTTTCATTCCAAATTACCATTTGATCCCAATATTGTTTTATCATTTGCATTCAATATTATCCATGGTAGATTCCTTTTGGTTTATCGACATTGGATTTTTCCCTCAAAGTTTATTGCTTTATCCCTAATTGAATTAGGGAATCTATTGAAATTAGGGTTCTTTGAGTTCTATGATTAATAATGGATTAGGACACATTTTTTTCAATGAAGTTAGGGTTTTATATTTGAACTGTATTTCAATCATGAGATGTACTTCCATGACTGAGAGTTAGATTTATCCATGCCCTAGGTATGAATTGAAATTGTGAAACCTGATCACCCTTGAGCCCTAGTTTGATTTGGAAGAATTGATTGTGATCAAATTATTTATGGTCAATTGAATGTTGAAATATTTTTCTATTTTGGTAATAATGTTTGCATTTGAACCCAATTTCACTTTGGAGGCAACAGATTTCAAATTTTAAGCAAGTTGTGAATGATCATAATGTCGCCAAGCTCATGGTTTCAAGAAATAATTGATAAGGCCAAATCTCACAAAAATTTGTTATTGATGAGAAAACCTGACAATCTTTTCCTTCATGAAAATATGTCTCTCCTGGATTTCCTCAAGCCCTATGTCTTTCACAGAATCTGTCTGAGGGTGGATTCCCCAAAGGTTTGTTCCTTCATGAAAATCCCTTGCCCCTGTATTTCCCTGAATTTGTCCCCTGTAAAAATCCTAGAGGTTAGGAATGCATTTGATGTTTATGGGTTAAGTCTTGAGCATGATGAGTAGTGAGTCTTCATAGAATTTGAATTGTATAATGACCAAGTTTTTGACAAGTATTGGAAGGTTTCACTAAAATCATTTTGTAGGGGAAATCCTCAAGCCTCCAATCCTTTATAAATCCACTTGGGGGTGGATTCCCTGAGAAATTTTTCATTGCTAAAATCCATGGGAGGTGAATAAACCCAAAATTTTCTTAGGATGCATTTTCAAAGGTTTTAACTTAGTTTATGAGATCATGGTAATGATTTTATGTTGCATAGGCATTGTAATGATTCATTTAATGATGAAATTGAGGTATTTTCCTTAACATTAAAGTAATTATTTTCTTCTCTTAAAGAGATGTAGGGTGAATCTAGAAAAGGTGCATAGTCTAAAGCAAAGTCAGCTAAACCTATTAAGGAGGGTCCTCTAACCAGAGTAGAAAAGATGAAGTATTATTTTAAGGGGGTAAAGCTAGAGATCAAGTGTGAATGGTGATCCTAGACCTACACAAACACAAGATTAGTCCCAAATGCAAGTTAGAAACAACATTCCACATGAAATTCATTTGAAACATGAAAATAGGAAATAACATGAAGAACACAATGAAAAGGATACTAAATCCTATTTAAATAATCAAACTCTCAATATCATGAGGGAATTGGTGCCATTTTGATGTGGAAAATGGCCCTTTCCCAATTCAGTTAGAGTGGTACAAGACTTCAATGTCATCATTCAGATTGATTGTTGTAGCGATCATCTCAGTTCTTGTGGCACCAAATTGGTGCAATCAATACTTCAGCCCAAGATGGGGTCTTTCCTGGAATCAGATGCTCTAAAGGAGAGAGTGATTTGCATGGGGGCCAGTGATGTTGGCCTTGCTCTAACATGATTTACATGAGTGCATATTGCGATAGCAGAGCTATCAGATTAGGAGTCACTCTACCACACATCTAGGCCTGGGAGCACATTGTAGTGCTTCACCCACAAGTTACACCAATTGATATGGAGCTAGATGACCCAACAATTTGGTGATACAGGGGTGGATTGACATTTACACATATAGGGGTAGCCGACATCTGTTACTGGTGGAGGGTCATTGATGAGATGATTGTTTTTACTTGGAGGCCTTGGCTTGGAATGCTCGGTTGTTATGATGATGTACAACAATTGTTCTTTTCTAGGTAGGATAGACTTATGTAGGGCAAAGAGCATACAATGATAGAGCACTACCTATCGGATTGAGTGGCTAGACAATTTGGAGAGACACAGGACATACCCAATGACTAGTACATGGCCATCTTTGCACGTACTATGAGTGAGACCACATGGGGTTAGATGATCCCAACGGATGAGGCAATCGATAGCTTCAGGCAGTTGGTGGCTAGGACATAGCCATATGACTAGGGGCCAACAGATGTAGGGATGACATAGGCCTACCGAGATTGGTTTCATGCACCAGTCAAATTGATAGTTCCAGGTGCATTGTTGCCATGATGGAGACCTTGAGGCCAATCAATAGGGTCAGGGTAGGGGCAGGGGTGAGGAAGCAGAGGAGATGGGGATGGAGATGAAGATAGTGGTAGAGGAAAAGGAGGAGATGGACCACCTCCTGACTAGTGGGGACAGAGAGATCAGGCACATGGCTAGAGGGATGGAGATAGGAAAAGAGATGGGGACTAGTAGAGAGATGCCCCGAGGGATCAACTATAGTAGCCACCACCACCGCCACTGCCACCTCAGCCAAACCAGAGAGATGCTTTGATCCAACAGCTGCAGGCATAGGTTTCTACCTTGATAGTCAAGAGAGATCAGGTGAGGGTCAAGTGGGATTAGGCCATCCAATAGTGGTAAGCTGTGGAGCTCTAGTTGGCATAGGAGATTGGTCGTCGTCAGCAACTAGAGGCCACATAGGGTAGGACCATCCCCATGAGGATGTATTGTGAGGTAGTCATGGAGGCCCATTACTATAGAGTTCATTATCATCAAGAAGTTCCTCGACCAGCCCAGGCACCAGAATTTTCATAGCAGATAGGGTAGAGGCAAGATCAACTCAATAGGTATCTAGGTGAGGGGAGCAGCCAAAAGGGCTAACCTCACATTTTTTATTAGAGACAACATTCTTTTTGAGGTCCACAACCTCCATTTTTGATAGCCCCATGGGTGATTGTAGTATATTGATTGATATACACACATTTGATCCTAACTCATGTACCATGATAGTTGTATTATTATTTTGATGATATACGAGATGATATAGTTTGATCCAATATGATGTGTTCTATTCTATTTATGCATGATGGATGGATTTTTTTACTTTCCTATATGTGATGTTCTATATGTGATGCAATGACTCTATCTTATGTGATGTATGTATGCTTTTTATTCTATGTGATGTAATGCGATGTATGTTTCTATATGATGCTATGATGCGATGCAGTGCTTATGCAAATGTTTATGAATGGATGCATTTCTTTTTCAGTATCTTTTCTATGCACTTTTTATGATGATGTATGGATGATGCAAATGTTATGATATGCAAATGGTTTAAAATGATTACACTAACAGATCTTTATTATGCACTAATGGATGATGATGATAAAATGTATGAGATGCAATGACATTCTTTTTCCTTTTCAATATCTTTCTCATGTATGATGCATATATGGATGACATGATGATGCATATAATAATGTTTATATGATGAGGCATTTAATGTTGTTGCCTATGTGATGATGCAATTATGTGATAATGCAAATGAATGATGTGTATGATATGACATGATAATTTTTATATGATGATGCAAATGGATGATATGATGTATATGATGATACCTATGTGATGATGCAAATGTTTATGCAATGAATGTAAATGTATGGTTTATGGGATGCTCAGAATAACCAATCTATATTATGCAATGATGAAATGCAATGCATGTGAGGCAATCAATGTTTTCTATATGACATGATATGATATGCATTACATGTTGATGGTTTGTGTATGCAAGATGGATGCATTAGCAATGATCTGATTAACTGTCATGGTACCATGTTAGCGCGGAGAGAAGCAAGAAGAAATAAGATAATCTAACAAGTCAAATTTATTAGAGATGATGATGATGATGATGATGATGATTTGCTTACCAGGAATTGGGACTTTAAAAGGGCTATTTACCTTATGTTTGATAACAGACCTAAGCATGATGCATCAAGGTATAAAGAACTAGGATGGCATTGCACCTAGTGTGATGGAATTTGACTAAAAAATCAGATAGGAGTACTCTTGTTCACACCTAACATACAATACCTTATTTGAAATGTAGTTCAAACATTCTAAACATCTCAGACCAAAACATAGAAAGGAAGGCCTTCCTATGTGGTCAACAATACACCTAAGACATCCTCCCTACACCCAAATAAATCATGCATGACCAAGGTTATATTAAAAGAATATCCAACAAGAATAGTTGATAAAAGGATAATGATCATTGCCCCATTCCTTTCTCTCTAAATCCCTTCATTTGGGACATCACTGAGAGGTCATTGAAATGAGCACAATAAAATAAGCCAAAAGACAAAGATAAAGTAAAAAAATAAGCTAATGTTCTTCAATACCACTAGCCAAGACTAAACTACGGTGACACCTAATGTTGATGTCCATTGTAGGAAGGATGCATCTTAGGACATGATTTTATCAGATGATTTTGGGATTGATTGGATGATGAGCTATTAACACAAAGAGTTGACCAACTTGTTTACTTACTGACCTAGACTTCAGACCCTAACATTTGAGTTTTCACTTGTAACCTGCTAGACTTGTTTCCAACTGTTTCACCAAAGGTTGAGGTTGATGATTGATTTATTATGAGTGGTGTTTATTTCGAGTGAAAGTGAGATGGGATGAATGGATTTTTTCAAATATTTGGATGTTTTTTTTGAAATATTTTGAGGCTGTTTTTTGGTATTTTCAAGATTTTGCAAATGTTTTGATTTTCAAATTTTCTAATGTTTTGGGTTTTTTTGAGATTTTTACCAAGAGACTAACCTAAAGACCTATCTTAGGGGCCTTGGGGGATGATCAATAGATTAGATGTGCCTACGTTATACATGCAGAGACCACGTAGTTTGATTGACACATACTTGATTTATTGATGAGATATGAACAAATAGATTGTCAATTTATTATGACAAACTCCTAAAGGACTGACCTAAGTGTCTCAGGGTATGATCAAAGATCAACCTTGCCTATGTTCAAAGCTTAGAGATGAAATATTTTGACAAGATGACTCTTTTTTTGAATTTTTGACCTATTTTGGGATTTTGATATGTTTTGATTTTTTTTGGATTTTTTGATTTTCTAATGTTTTTGGATATTATGATTTTATGAATATTTTTGGATTTTTTTTTTAGGGACTTCAAGAACATACACAAATCTAATATGAAGAGAACATACCCCCAACATGAAGCGATAGACTACTCCGATATAGGTAGGACAAACTGACCTTGAGAATGGGTTGAGTAGTACTAGGAAGGATCATGACAAGAACATGGGATCAAGCTATGATGCAGACGTAGATGAGTGATGGATGGAGATATGGAATGTGATGGATGATGGAAGCATGATGGATGGATGATGCAGAACAATCCGTGGATATACTGGGGGATGGAAAGTGCTTATTTACACAAGGTGCCTATTTGCTAGGTTTTCACCAAGGTACTTTCCCAAAGCAACACCGAAGTGGTTTTCACTAGAGGACAATTTTTCTCTTTACTATTTTTAATCTTTTTTCTAATTTTTTTGTATTTTTGGTTTTATACCTTGAAAGATTTAGGCATAAATTTTTTTGAGATGGGAGCTATTCATGGGCTCCTACAGAAGTTCTCTTTTGGGCATTGATAACTGATATGCCCCTGACTTATAGCTCGTTGTGATGATGAATGGTCCCAACCAATTGGGTTCAAATTTTCCCTTGCCATCTGGATTTGGAATGTTCTTCTAATTCTCCTTTAGTACAAGTTCTCCTACTTGGAAGGTCCAAATTCTGATCTTCTTGTTATAACTTTGCTTGAGACAATTTTGGTACACTTGAAAATGACTTAAGGCATCCATATGCCACTCATCTAGCAGTTCTAGCTTGTTTAATATTGACACTCGATATTCCTCATCTGTGATGAGATTCTGCAATGATATTCTTAGTGATTGTGGATACTCGTTCGATAGGCCCATAGGGTAGGATTCAATTGGAGGTGCCAATCACGACTAGCTTCATTGATTGTCTTCTTGAGGATTTTTAGGATGGTTTTATTTGTAGCCTCATCTTGGCTGTTTCCTTGGGGGTAGTATGGGGTGGAAAAGCGATGTTTGATTTCAAACCTGTGGCATAGGTCGTGAACATCCTAATAATTAAAAGGTGTCTCTTTATCTGAGATAATGGCTTGAGGGACACTATAATGAAAAATTAAGTAGTTCAAAATGAACTTTGATATTTTCTTTCCTATCATATAAGTCATGGGGATGGCTTCTACCCACTTTGTAAAGTAATTAGTGGCAGTGATAAAGAACTTATTTCTATTGGATGAGGTAGGGGTTATTTTTCCAATGAGATTGAGCCCCCACTATGAAAAGGGCCAAGGTGTGACAATTGAGTGGAGCTCTTGAGCTGATGCATGGATGAGATCCCCATGCTACTAACATTGTAGACACCTTTTGACATAGTCATGTGCTTCTTTTTCCATTATAGGCCAATAGTACCCTATCCTTAGCAATTTCTTGGCTAAGGTCATACCACTTGAATGTGAACCACAAATTATGTTATGTACCTTGGTTAAGGTAGTAATGCCTCCTCAAAGTATAAGCAACATAACAAAGTTCCTTCAATGCTTCTATGGTAAAGGGTATCTCCTAGGATGACAAAACGAGATGATTTTTTGACAAAGGCTCTTTTGAAGTTCAGGGTTATGTTAGCCGAGAGGACTCCTATTCTTAGGTAAGTGTATATATCATGGTACCAGGGATCACCGGGACCAACGATTTCGCACATAAATTCAGACTTTGATACCTTGAATGTCGGCATGATAAGTTGCTCTACAAGGAATTCTTGCTTTGGAACATTGCATGGGACATCTAGGAGTGACCCGATTGTAGCCATTACATTTGTCACTTTGTTGTTTGCTCTTGGTAGTTTTTCAAATGTGATCTCAATGAAGGACTCCTTGAGGATTTCCACCAATTTCTTGTAGGCAGTTAGCTTGTCATCCTTTGTTTGATACTCATTATTGACTTGGTTGATTATGGGTTGTGAATCTCTATAGACCCTAAGTGCCATGATCTGCCATTACACTATAATTCTCAGCCCTATGACAAGAGCCTCATATTCGGTGATGTTATTTGTGCAGGGGAATGATAGTTTGTACAATTTTGGTATGCAATCCCCTTGTGGGGTGATGAAGAAGATCCTTGCTCTTGACCCATGTTGCGTGTAGAATCCATCAAAGTAAATTCTCTAGTGATCCGCTACACTTAGGTTGAAAATTGATTCATCAAGGAATTTTGAGACTAGTGGATTCTCTGAGTATATTGGTGCTTCTACCAACTGATCTACAATGGCATGTACCTTAATGGCCTTGTGATCCACATACTCAATGTCATGCTCTATGAGGATCATAACCCACTTAGTTGTCCACCCTATAAGAGTTGCTTTAGAAATCAAGTACTTGAGGGGGTCTATCTTTGCAATGAGTTTTATTTGATGGGCTAGCATGTAATGCATAAATTTTTTTGTTGTAAATACAACTACTAGAAAATATTTTTCAATGGATGTATAGTTCAATTCATGTCCCACCATAGTCCTGCCAATATAATAGATAGCCCTCTCTTTCCCATTTTCATCATGTTGTGCTAGGAGAGCACTGAGAGCTGTCATTGTTGTTGATATG